>MU551707.1:684491-698661 GCA_024362625.1 Silurus asotus
GGGCCAGGGCACTCGGAGGAGGATCCCGGTGTCCGTCCAGGGTCGAACGGGACCTGGTCAGGACCTCCGCAGAACCCAGGCGAAGCGCAGGAACCAGAGGATGCCCATCCCGAAGGCACAGGACAGAACCATGCTTCCAGCGGAGGCCCAAAACGGCACGTAGCTCATTGCGGAGGCCAGAATCGGAGCGAAACCCCTGGTGAAGATCGGAGCCAGGACGAAGGCTGTAGAAACGGTTCCAGCGGCGACCGGGGACGGAGAGCTGCCTGTAGCGGAGACCAGGGACGAAGGGACGTTTTTGGCGGAGCCAGGAGGCAGTGAGACAGCTCCAGCGTCGGATAGGGACCAAGCTGCGCCCGCAGCGGAGTCCCAAAGTTGAGCGACCTCCACAGCAGAGACCTGAGACTAAGTGATGCCTTTGGTGGTGATCAGGACTGGACAGACGCCCAATGGCCCAACCCGATCATTTTTTGTAATTTTTATTTTTATTTTTTTAGATAAGCATGTGTGTGTGTTAGTTATTTGATGATGGCATACACTGTAGTAGTATCTTCTGATGGCACCGGAGTGTATGCTGTTCCCTGAGCGTTAGTGTGGACTACGGTTGAGTACGTCACATCATCCTGCAAGAATAGAGCTTAGCTGTTTATGTGTGTGTATATATATATAAAGTTAAATATACACATATATGCACAAACACTATTTTGCCAAAAGTATTGGGTCACATAAGTACTGTATGTGATCTTTAAACATTGCATTCCACATTTAGTCACAATTTGCTCTTATAGTTCCCTCCACTCTTCTGGGAAGATGTTCCACTAGATTTTGGAGTGTGCTTATGGATATTAGTGTTCATCAGCCACAAGGGTGTTATGAAAGGCAGGTACTGATGTAAGTGAAGAGACCTGGGGTGCAGTCAGCATTTCAATTCATCCCAAAGGTGTTCAGTAGGGATGAGATCAGAGCTCTATAGCAGCAAGATCTTCCTCTCCAAAGAATCTCAACCAGATCTTTAAGGAGCTTTATTTGTGCACAGGGGCATCACCATGCTGGAACAGGTTTTGGGTTTCCAAGTTGAAGTGAATGCAATATGTTATTACAGCGCCAGCTAAAGACGTCCTGTAAAATTAAGTGCCTCCAATTTTGTGAAACAGTTTGGAAAAGAACCACATATAGCAAAAAAAGGTCAGGTGACCCAATACTTTTGTCAATATAGTGTATGTGTGTAAAATATATATAATGCAAAATAATACGTACCTTTTCTTCTACTATGTTGTGTTCGGTTGACGAATTGCATACAGCATACAAAACAGCAGAATCATTCTGTAGAATACATAAATAAAAGAGAACATTATGCATAAAATTACACTCCATTACACACACACACACACACACACACACACACACACACACACACACACACACACACACAACTCAAGTCTTGTTACAAAACTAGTTTTCTTTTAATCAAATAGATTAGATATGTGTATTTACCTGCTTTCCTGTTTGTCCATCAATGATCTGTCCTCGTCTCTGTCCTATAGAATGAAAGCATATAAAATGGGGCTACACAAATCTCTTTGTGTGTTTGTGTGTGTATATGTACCTCTATGTTTCCAGTACATGACTCCTCCAACTACAACCAGCAGCAGCACTACGACAATAACAGAGCTGATGATGATGATGACGGTGTTGCCAGAATCTGTTTCTGAGAAAGTCAATATGAGTATCAGTACAAAAGATTATATGAGGTTGTCAAATGCACTTGTTTATTAAAGCTCCTTAAACGAGGACTAAAGAAAGAAAGATGTTCCACAAATGTCTATAAAAGTCCTTTTTGAGTTTTAAATTCTGTCTTTGACTTTGTGTTACAGTGGTAATTAGTACCTTGTTGTTTACCACCAGGTTTTTCTGTGGCCTCTGCAAAAAGAGAACAAATTCAACTATTACATAAATCTGGGAATTTAAGTAATAAATAAAAATAAAAACCACTCCACTTGAGTGGTTTTCCTCCCTCTCATTCACACACATGTACTCTGTCTCACTCCTACTAACTCATTTCCCTTCTCCCCAGCGTGTACCTCCACGTCTCCAGGCTCTTCTCCGCCTGCTCACTACTCTCACCACAAGTAATATTATCTGCAAACATCATAGTCCACAGAGACTTCTGTCTGACCTCGTCCTTCAACCTGTCCATCACCACTGCAAACAGGAAAGGGCTAAGAGCCGATCCTTAATGCAGTCTAACCTCCACCTTAAACCAGTCTGTCTCAATGTCCTGCACCACTCTCACATACTTCTTTGCCACACCAGACTTCCTCATACAGTACCACAACTCGTCTCTCAGCACCCTGTCAAACACTTTTTTTAAATCCACAAATATTTCACTAATGAAACAAATCATATAAAACTGTAAAGTTAGATATATTGTAAAAAAGTGTCAGATTTTTCCTCCGCATGCAGACCACCAGGTCACTGTCATCACTCGGCACAAGAATATTAATTTTTCTCATCGCTGTGCAATCTCCAATAAAACAACTTTTTTGATTGTCCATTTTTTCGTTGTTTTCTTTCTTTCTTTTTTCTTTTTTTTTTTTTTGCAAACAAAGCCCAGAGAGCATCAGAACACGAGAGCTCGGAAACAACGAGTTCTGCATTCCACTTCCTGCCAGTTGCATCACAGTTTTGCGGTCTTTGACCTCTAAGAGTTTCTTCTACTACTTTTTCTTCTTCTTTTTTTCAGCTGCTCCCTTTTTCTTTTAAACCAACTACCCGCATGTCTTCCTTCAGCACATCCATAAAGACCAAGCCAAGTCAGGTCAAGACAAGTTTATTTCTATTGCGCTTTTCACAACAGACATTGTCTTAAAGCAGCTTTACAGAAATCAACAATTAGGGTGAATTGTGTGCATTTATACCTGATAAACAGCCATGGTGACTGTAGCAAATAAAAACTCCTTGAGATGTTATGAGGGAGGAACCAGACTCAAAAGGGGAACCCATCCTCATTTGGGTGACATCAAGAGTGTGATTATAGTCTTTAAACACTACAGAACACTGGAGAGTGAGAACTAACATGAGCACTGGGGTGTGTGATTATGAGTAATGTTTTTTCTACAGTCTTATACAGTCTTTATGGGTATAAAACTAGGAGCTACTGAGCAACTCATAAAATAGCTCAACATTTGTAATCATAATAATAATAATAATACGTTTAATTTATATAGCGCCTTTCCCAAGCTCAAGGACGATTTACAAAGTCGATATTTTAGATGAAATATAATGAACATACATAAACATAAACATATTCGTCGGACATTTGCCCAGGACGAAAGAACACATGCAGCTGCATGAAGTAATAGCAGAGACAACACAGACACAAAAACATACAGAACAAGAGATAGAACACTACATAGAACATGAAACATACATCACATTTCAGAAAAATTAAGGACTCCTAACACATATGCATTTACTGATAGTGAAGGTTGAAAAGGTGGGTCTTAAGCCTTGATTTAAATTCAGACAAAGTGGTGATGGTTCTGAGTGCAATTGGTAGGGAGTTCCATAGTGTTGGAGCAATGACAGAAAAGGATCTGCCACCCGCAGAGGATAGACAGTATCTAGGAACCCATAGAAGTTCATAATTTAAAGACCAGAGTGATCATGAAGGAACATAAGATAAAAGAATATCGGAAAGATAGGAGGGGGAAAAAGCATTTAGTGCCTTATAATTGAGCAGTAAGATTTTATATTTTATTCGAGATGAGACTGGAAGCCAGTGAAGATCAAATAATATAGGGGTAATGTGGGCAGATTTTTTATTGGAGCTTAACATTCTGGCAGCCAAGTTTTGTATGTACTGTAAACGTGAGATTGAGTGAGCTGATAGACCAGAGAAGAATGAATTGCAATAGTCGAGACGGGATGTAATCAGAGCATGTACTAATGTTTCGGCATCATTTCTGCAGATAAAAGGTCGCAGTTTAACAATGCGTTGCAAATGAAAAAAAGACGTTTTAGAGAGGCTGCGAATATGGGCATCAAAAGATAGTGAGGGGTCGAGTATAATATCTACATTTCTAACAGTAGCTGAGGGGAAAATCATAGTAGCATCCAGATCAAGACTAAAGTCCACAGAGTTGTTTTTTATTAGAGATGAGGGACCAGTTATCAGAATGTTGGTTTTACCCAGATTCAGGCTAAGAAAATTTGAGTGTAGCCATTGTTTTAACTCACTAACACAAGAGGAGAGTGAGGATTTTACATTAACAGAATCTGGTTGACAAGCAGTATAAACCTAATTATCATCAGCATACCAATGATAACTAAAACTATGTCTACGAATGATGTTGCCAAGTGGCTGAATGTACAGAATGAATAGTAGTGGGCCAAGAACAGAGCCCTGTGGGACACCCTGTTTAAGTAAGACAGTAGGAGATTTGGAATTGTGTATGGAGATGTGATATTGCCTGCCCGTGAGATAAGAGGATCACAGATCCAACAGCAGCTTCTCCATGCCAGAGCCTTTAAACAATCCAGGAGGTCCAATGTCAAAACTCCACACATGTAGTGGGATCCAATTGGCACTAGTACATCCCTAGATGGTTCGTGATGTTTGTGAGTTCGGCATCTACTTCTTTAAAGGTCCATAATCTTCATGAGGTCGGACTTGACCACTAAGAGCTTCTAAAAAGTAATAAAACTAAGAACTCTCCCATGTGGGAAATAAAAAAAATATATCGGTAAAATCATGCGCTCATTTTTCATCAAACATTTTGTTTCCATAGTGCTACTGACTAAATAATTGATTATAGGCACAAGATTCCACCTCTCCTTGACTTTTATTTAGTGGGTGGTCTAATTTTTTTGTAACACTATATTCCAATAACCATATTTGGGGTTTTTTACTACCAAGACATCATTTTAAGGCAAAAGTTACTCCAAAACAGATACCAACAAAACACCTTCCTGAAGTACTGTGACATAAACAAAAAAATAAACAGTGGACATTCTTTATACCTTTCCCATTGAAAAACATTGATCTAAAATCGATGTTTGAGGCTTAGACCTTTAGAATGGTATGTAGTTTGTCATGGTTACTTATTGTACTATTAAAGAAGGCCGTTTTACCTTTTACTGTGAGTTTGATGTTCGTCAAGATCGTGTTGCTGATTGAACACCTGTACCATCCTTTATCCTCTACAGTCAGGTGTTATATGAGTAGAGAGAGATTTCCTGGAGGACGTTCATTAATGAGCTAAACTCTGTGTGTGTAGAGATTTTTCTCATCTTTTGGAAAGATCTCTTCATAATTGGAATCTAACCAAAATTCCCAGTTAAAAGTTTGTGGTTTGGCTTGTAGTTCAGTGCAGGAACAGGGAAGAAGGACAGACTGTCCCATGTAGCAAATCACATCCACTCTCTCATGATTCAGTGTGCAACCTAGAGAATAAACAAACATCAACATATTGCATTACTGTTACAACATCAGATTAATCTGTCATGAGATTATCACTGAAGTAATATTGTGAATAAAAACAAGTTATTTACCTTCAACAGTGAGTCTGATGTCTCTGTATTCATTCTCTGTGTTACACCTGTAAACTCTTCCATCCTCTAAAGTCAGGTGTGATATGAGCAGAGAGAGATTTCCTGGAGAGTTATTATTAACAAGCTGAAATCTGTCCTTGTACTCTTCTTTTTCAGGAGATATCTGTTCCCAATCATTCGGATCAGTGTATTTCTTGCATGTGAATATCTGAGGTTTGGTGTGGAGGTCAGTGCAGAAGCAGGGCAGCAGTACTGAGTCTCCTGTGTATGCAGTGATCAAGCTTGAATTGCATGAGATGTTACTTAGTTGGTTAGTTGGTTGGTTAAGACATTGGATTTGAGGCCAGATGTTCAAACCAAGCTGCATCACCAAGCTGCCATTTTGGACCCTAAACAAAGCCTTTAATCATAAACTGCAAGTAAGTCGCTTTGGATAAGGTGGTCCGCCAAACACTATAAATGTAAATGTGAGTTAATCAGCTTGGAAGGTTATGGTTTTGAACTCGCAACCTTCACAATATGCTCAAAAACGTTACCGACTAATATTTCTTTCATCTCGATTACACCAATTCAACCGCATTTAACATAACGTTAAAATAACCAATAAAAATAAAAAAGCACAAAATCGAATCCATTTCATTTTTAAAGTTGCGTTCAAAGTTTAAAAGGTTGTATGCAATGCATAGCTTATTAGGCAGCTGGTGTCAGAGAGTAGGGGCAGCTATGATACAGTGCCCCTGGTGGTGGAAAGGGTTAAGGGCCTTCTGGTTTGTAAACTTGAGTTTACCTTTAACAGTAGCTATCACATAATGCGGTGTAAAATAACTGCTGTAAATTGATTCGTTAGGTTCCGAAGCTCTTATACGAATACATATACAAAAACACAGTCACCACATCACAACTAAAATCCACCTTCCACATCCACACACACATACATCACGAGTAATGAAGTAACAGTTTCCATTACTTTTTAATTTGTTCCTCTTTCAGCTGTTGCAACACAATGCAACAAACTGTCAGATGTAACTCTATCAGTCAAATTAAGGTGGATTAAAACACATCCCATCCACTTTTAAGGTCAAGAAGTTACCTCCCAAGTCAGATCACGTTGATGTGTACAATATTTGTATATAAATCAGATTTTGTAGTGTTTTAGCACACTTTCATGATGATATCACTATTTCTTATCAGTGCTGCAACTGACTTTGTCAAACACAGATGTTTAAAAAGATAAGCTACAGTAGATCTTGTTCTAATTTAAGGACTTGCTACAGTCCATCAAGTCAAGTCAAGTCAAGGATCCCGTCCTCATCTGGGTGACATCAAGAGTGTGATCATAAATCTTTCAATAATATAGAACACTGGAGAGTGAAAACTAACATGAGTGCTGGAGTATAAGATTATAAGTGATGTTCTTTCTGCAGTCTTATACATTATTTATGGTTAGTAGCTCCTAGTTTTATGAGCTCAGCATTTGTGATCATCACAGATCCAGCATCAGCTTCTTCATGCCAGAGCCTTTAAACACTCCAGGAGGTCCAATGTCAAAACTCCACACATGTAGCGGGATCCAAATGGCACTGGTACGTCTCTAGATGGTTCGGGATGTTTGCGAGTTCGGCATCTACTTCTTCAAAGGTCCGTAATCATCACGAGGTGGGAGTTGACTGGAGCTGGACGAACCTCAGGGTGTCTCGGGATGGGAGGAGAAAGAGAAGCAGTGGAGAGGAATTAGCGTAGCTGCTGTTCATGATATTAACAACACAAGTTGATAATGTGCATGTGATCAGATGTTCTGGAGCACAAGGTTATGATGTAAGACGTAAGTTATGTGTAGGCTTTGCTAAAAATATATTTCTTTAATCTGCACTTAAACTGGGTGAGTGTGCCTGAGCCCCGAACACTGTCAGGAAGACTATTCCAGAGTTTAGGAGCTAAATGTGAAAATGCTCTACCGCCTTCAGTCCATATTGAATAAGCCAATCAAATATGGCACCAATATATTGGCACCCGGTGCTGCTAAGTCTGGGATGTGCAAGTTTACATAAGGAGAACCTGAGAAGAAACAGGAGATAGGATATAGTGGTCCTGAATATCAAATTGTATTTTCTCAAATAAAATACCCAGTGAAGATTGACAGTGATATTGTAGGTTTACCTTTGAACACCAGCACAATGTTCATTTGCCACAAGGGTGTTACGAAAGTCAGGTACTGATGTACGTGAGGAGACCTGGAGTGCAGGGTTTCAATTCATCCCAAAGGTGTTCAGCAGGGATGAGATCAGATCTCTATAGCAGGTCACTCAAGATCTTCCTCTTTAACGCATGTAAATCGGATGTTTAAAGGATCTCACTTTGTTGCCAGGGGCATTGCCATGCTGGAACAGGTTTGGGGTTTTCAAGTTCAAGTAAATACAAAATTGTATTATAGCACCATCTAAAGATGTCCTGTATGATTGAGTGCCTCCAGATTTGTGGTAACAGTTTGGAAGAGAAGGTCAATACTTTTGGCAATATAGTGTATATAGTTTCCTATACATTTATATATGTATGTATATATACATGAATACATTTATAACGTTTCTAGTCATTCCTTAATATTTGGAAATGTATATATCGCAATGGGCACTGTGGGTGTTTTGTGTGCGTGACACTAAAAGAAGAAGTTCAAATTCTTTCCAGAAATTAACTGTAGTCATGCCATATTTTGTGGGCATTCGGCTCATTATGCAGAACTTTAAAATTGCAGCATGATAGGGGTTTAGTGAGCTTTGCTGTGGGAGATGGTGTGTGTTTTTGTCTAGTTCTTGGTGTATAATTGAATTTAGTGAGTAAGTCAGCGAGTATCATGCTAAGGTTTTATATACCCTTCATCGCACTTTATGTCATTAAAAGTGAGTCTTAAATTTAAGCTATTTCCGAACCCAGCATGGAATTCTTGGGAATTTGAGGACCCTGTAGTGTACCAGGAAACACTGCTGTCCTACTTGCTTGTTTATTTATTTATTTTTCTACACAATGAACACATTTAAAAAAAAAAAAAGAAAAGGCACAGCAGGGGGGCTGGAGAGCTGCATGAGAAATGTGACACTAAAAAAATAGTTTTGTTGTTGTTGATTGACAGATTTATTCTATTTCAGATTTTAGACTTAAAAAAATTGGCAAACAATAAAAAAGTTACTCGAATGGTATATCTATTTAATATATACAGTATCACATTCGTGACACCTAGTGGTGCAACAAAGCAACTACCGTACATCTGCATAAAACAAATAAAACAAATTGTGGCATTTAATTACAGGTCGAATAAGTTTTTGTAGCTCCAGCTAACTATATTTGGTAGGAGGGGAGCCAAAAGGGCTCTTTTGATCACAAATTTGGCAGACCCCTAACATATTATTGACTTTTTGTGTGTGCATTGAAATGTGAACTCATTCTTAAATGAACAGTGACATTATTATTCTTGTAAACATTTTCTCCAGAGTTAAACCAGATGATGGAATGTAATTGTTTATGGTGTGTGAGCCAAAAATGAAATAAAAAACTAGGAGACAAAAAAAAAAACGTGAAATGATATACTTACATGCTAAAACCTTATTTTCTGAATTAATGATTAGTTTATAACAAGCTAATGTTGAATTAACTAATGTGTGTATGAGAAACTAAAAATACTGCACATATGTTCAAAAGTTCAAGCCCTGGTATCTACCACTCTTGCACTCTTGAGCATTTGAGGGGTGCTTCAGTGTTTCTGTAACATGGCTGAGTTATAATGTACCTTTCTTTTTCTTTCTAAAAACATACAACTGTGATTTTTTTTTTGTTGGCCTTTTTAATTTTTAATTTCATAAAGGAAAAAAGACAATTGTAAGTAAATATTGTGTAAAAAATTGTCACACTATTGTCAAAAATCCCATTATTATAGATACTGAAACACAACAGAAAACAGATTATTGGCTTTATAGCATTAAATGTAACCAATGTGCAGAAAGTTTTAAAAAGTTATAGACAAAAACATGTCCTCCACTCACCAACTGGCGCTCATCCAAGCACCTGCCACCACATACTTATATACTGTATAGTTTATACAGTATGATACTGTATAGTTAATACAGTAAAATACTGTAAATTGCTCTGTTTTGCTAAAATTATGGACTGTAATTTGATCAATTATTAACAAATTACAGTATACTAGCCCCCATACTCATCATCATTCTTTAGGACTCCTGGGTAGGTCAGGTCATGTCTCGATTTATGATATTTTAGCCTAAGAGAGTATTGTATGTTGGAATCAGTAAAATTTCAAAATTCCATAAAAATGCTAACATTAAATTATATAAATTCTTTAAAAGATATGCTTTGAAATCTAATATTTGGATTGGACTCTGGATCGAAAGGTCACAAGTTCAAATGCCAGCACCACCAAGCAGTTGTTGCTAGGCCCCTTAAACTAGGCCCTCATCTCTTATCTGCTTAGTCACAATAGATTATACAAGTTACATAAGTGACTGTACTATTAGGCTTGAAATCAAATGAAATAGCATGAATGTGTAAACGGCTAAAAGAGAACAATTTGTGAATGAAAAACAACTACAATACACAAACTGGTTGCAAACTGGTGCAATACATACAGTGCAAAAGAAATACATAGAAAATTGTGGACATGGCCACTGTGGGGGAAAAAATAATCCCAGCTACTGGTACAATGAGTTCATTCTTTATTTGCTTTTTAATAATACCATTTCTTAATTAGCATTTTGGCAATGATTTCATTATTCATTAGCTTGTTGAAAGTGTACTAATAAAGTCTTTTAAAAATAACTTTAATGTAGCAATAAACATATATGCAGGTATGTAAGATGCTAACTGCTCAGGGGTCTTGTCGGCCAGCTGATCTATTAATCAGGTGTGTAGGTGACTATCTGGTCTGTTAATTAGGTGTGTAGGTAACTATGTAGTCTGTTAATAAGGTGTGTAGGTGACTATCTGGTCTGTTAATCAGGTGTGTAGGTGACTATCTGGTCTGTTAATTAGGTGTGTAGGTGACTATGTAGTCTGTTAATTAGGTTTGTGGGTGACTATCTAGTCTGTTAATCAGGTGTGTAGGATTCTTGTTGGCGTTAAATGTGAGATGATCAGTTGATGTTCTTCTCTACTCCAGACTCACAGTTTCATCTCCATCACCTATGCTGTAATGAACGGTATTCTGGGGACCTGTGGAGTAAAATAAACATGAAAAGCCCAGTTAATTCAGCTTAAATGCCATGGATGTGGAGAATTCATTTCCAGAAAAGTAAGATTACAAGAGCTCAAAAGTGTATACCTTTTTTTTTGGTGATGCAATAGACCATAACCACTATGAAGACAAGAAAGATCCCGGTCATCAGGGTGAACAGGGCGAAGGGATGAGATTCTGGAGAGACATCATTATCAGACAGAACATAACCTCATTACTGTTCACTCTGTTTTGCACTGAATTTTATCATAGTAAGTCACCGATCATAGTAAAAAGTGGATTATGATACAGGGAAGACAAAGAGCAGAACACACACTGAGAATACCAATGAGTTATTTACCTTTAACACTGAGTCTGAAATAGATGTATTCTCTCTGTTTAAAACTACAGCTGTAATCTCCTCCATCTTCTTTAGTCAACTTTGATATCAGCAGAGAAAGATTTCCAGAAGAGTGATTGGTAAATATCTGAAATCTTTCACTGTACTGCTCACTCTCAGGAGATATCTTTACCCATTGACTTTGATTTGTTGTGTATTTCCACCATGTATATAACTGTGGGTTGTTTAGGACGTTAGTGCAGCAGCAGGGCAGCAGTGCTGAGCCTCCTGTGTATGCCGTGATCAGTTGTAGGTCTCCTCTTCCTTCCAGCCTGCAGCCTGTGAAAATATCCCAGGTAATGGTCTCTTAGTAAGGTTACCATCTGAAGCAATTCTACAGATGTTAGACAACCTGCAACAGCCAGTTAAAGAAGCCAGAGGAAACTGCAAGGGTGTGAATCAGGAACAACCAGAACCCCTATCAATAAATGTAACTCTGTAACTCCACAGAACATCATAGTTATGTATGTAACCCTGTTCCCTTTCAAAGGTTCGCTGACACCATTAGGGAGATCTCTAGTGATACAAGTACATTAAAGCACTTACGAACAATCACGCTCTGGATGAGTGCATCTGCCAAATCTCATAAATGGTATAGTTGATGAAGCACATGGCGTGTGCATGCTAGGACCATAACATTTTAAAATTTCTGCCAGGGAGTTCTAGTCATGCAAATAGAAAACCCTGCCCAGGGTTGAGTCCAAAAAGGGAGTGGACATGGACAGCCACAGCACCATACTGCATTTCACTGGCTCTGTACAAGTACCTTGCACAATGACAATAAAGTTAAATCTAAACTAATCTAATAATGCAGAGAGATACACTAGGCAACACTTCACAACGGTACATCTGAACTCAGGAAGACATGCCAGGATTAAGTCAGAAAAATCTGCATGGAGAGCCATAGCCTGCCACAGCACCACCCTCATTTTATTGACATGCCCTTTTGGAAGTAGCTTTCAATTGTGTGCACCATGATGCAAATAGCTGCCATTTTAGGGCATATATCTTTACAGTAAAAGGGACACTAGCATTTATAAGGGTCTCCACAATGTCCCTCAATGGACCAAAGTCCAAATTTGGGCCCTGTTTAGTGGCCAAAGCCTCCACCATTTTTGCTGCGGATGCCACACTGTACAGCATGCCTTAGACGGCAGATCACTCCTGTTCTGGTCTAATATTTAAGGACACAAAGGACAAATACTAGGGGACAGGTGGCTGAGCAAAAAGCACTTTCACTCGCGTTTTGGTAGGGTGGCGTTGATAGACGGGAACTGTTATTGTTTTGCAAAGACAACAAGCAGCAGAAAAAGGCACTTGGGCTAAAGATGATATTAGTGAAAAAAGTGACATGTTCCATCCCAGAAAATAAGATTTGGGTAAAAGGAGTGATATCTGGAATTTGGACTGAGGTATGAGGAAAGGATGGGATCTGCATGGAGATGATAAAATACAATCAAAAAAGTAATTAATGGTGATACTAAAATTGTGTAATAAAGTTTGTGAAACTGGGAAACTTCCAACAGAATGGACACACTGAATAATAGTATTAATTTCTAAGACAGATAAAGACCAATCACACCCAAGCAATTCTAGGCCAATAGCATTAATTTCTAACTTGTAAACTTATGGAGAGAATGGTAATGTTTAGATTAGTCTACCAAAATAAGAGAAAACAACTATTTCGCCAGTTTCACAGTGATTTCAGGAAGCGGAGAAGTACCATGGACTCTGCAACTAGTTTGGAGGCAGCGATATGACCAGAAATCGACTAATCCACTCGTAAGGAAATACACAAAAAAAGAAAAAATTTGATAAAATTGGGGATGAGATTATCCAAGATTATTACACACAACCCTAAACCGAAACATATACAAGAAAGGAAAACATGAAAATGGAAATTGTGAAAAGTTTGGAATCCTTGAAATAAATATTCCATATATTATTATTATTCAATCACTGAAAGAATGTGGTATTTAAAAAAAAAATATTCGTATATGGAAATACTGGAAGAAAGAAATAATAGAATTAACAACAAATTGTTTTGATACTTGAATGTTACAGGACTGAAGAACGGGATGCTTTTGCATTTCTTCCAATCAAGTTGCACAATCCAGTAGGTGGCAGAATATGCACATTAAAGTTGTTTTGTCACCCGCCTTTTAAACAACAGAACAAGAAGATACTTAGGGCCAAGAGATTATTCTTGCCACCCTGCCTTGGTCTGGTTCCTGTTAATGACCCCTGTTTTGCTCTGCTTCCGTAGTTACTGGTTTGGATTCTGGACTGTTTTTGGTTTGTGTTTTTGCTCTGCACTATATTGCTCAGTTTGCCATGCCGGATTTTTTTGGATTTCATTCCTGATTCTGCCTCTTTTCTGCATTGCCCTGTTTACCGGTATTTGGATTTCAGACTGTTTTTGGATTCTAAAGTTTTGCCATCTCTGCTTTGCTCAGTTTTTTAAATAGGCAGGAAAAAAATGCTGCTCAACCCACCTTTTTTAAGTAGAGCAACAATCTCAGAGGTGATACAGAACATTAATTTTATACATTCCCAGTTATTTCTGCATATATTTCTTTCTAGATACTATTGTTTAAACCTATTAAATAATTATATATATATATATATATATATATACACACACACACACATATTACAGTGTTGTGAAAAAGTGATTTCTTGTTTTTTTTGCATGTTTGTCACACATTAATGTTTCAGATAATCAAACTAATTTAAATATTAGTAAAAGATAACACAAGTGAACACAACAAGCAATCTTTAGGTGAAGGTTTTTATTATTAAGGATGAACAAAATCCAAAACTACATGGCTCTGTGTGAAAAAGTGTTTGCCTACTGTTAAAACTGTGGTTTGTCACACCTGAGTTTAACTTCTCCAGCCACACCCAGGCCTGATTACTGCCACACCGGTTTACAATCAAGAAATCTCTTAAATAGGACCTGCCTGACAAAGTAAAGTAGACCAAAAGATCCTCAAAAGCTA
>MU551707.1:699718-717778 GCA_024362625.1 Silurus asotus
TATATATATATATACAGTGGAACCCGGTTATGTCAATGTCCTAGGGGGGTGCCAAAAAGCACCGAGGTAACCGTTTATCGAGATAAACGAAAAATCTAAATGGCGGCAATATATTAACGTGCTTGAAATTTCATTATGTACATGATGTGTGTTAATAAATAAGAATGTGCATGCACGTGTTTTTGAAGGGGTTTTTTACACAACAGCGTCGCCGCGATTTGTTTGATGAAGACATGCTATAAAAATACATACAGTACATGTTTATCTGTCAGGAATCCACCTGCCACTCCCCCTTCGGCCCCCTTCAGCGTGGCAGGTGCTTTCTCAGCCGCTTTCTCTAAAGCTTCAGGCTTCAATCGTGCACATATGGTGCTCGTTTAGCATCATCTCCAGCTCCTATTTAAACTTCCACACTCTCACTGTCCGTTATTGTTGGTATATGTTGGTTCACGGTGGTCGTTGTTATCGCTCATGCGTATCCCGGTACGTGTCTTCCCACCGGCACTCTCTCACGGCTGCGCTTTTCTTCCGAAAGCTGCGCCACACCCCTACTAACACTACAAACACTAGCACTAACTAACAGCAGAGATTCACCAGTATACAATACAACACCTGTAGCATCTGTAAGCCTTGATTTTTCCACCACTTTTGCGAGTTCTTCTGCGGCTGCACCGAGATATCCGACGTTAAATGGCACATTTTTTCCCCCCTTATGCTCAAGATATTAGGGTTCGTCGACATAACCGATAAAAAAATAGAATTTGATGGTTCCACTTCAAAAACGTTGACTTAATAGGGTTGTCGAGGTAACCGAGGGCGAGATAAGCTGATTCCACTGTATATATTTGTTTTTATATTTTTTTATATTTTTTATATGTTTAGAATTTTTGTTAGATTCAACACATTGTGGTCATGTGCATTTCTGCTTAATTAAATGCAAGAGAACAGACTGTCCATTGCAAGAAATGGGACAAAATGGCCATAAAGTGAAATAACACTAATATATTCAGTACACTGCAATATTCCTTCCATTTGAACAGTTTAAACCTGTCAGTATTCTGTAGTAAATACGTAATAAATAAATAAATAAATAAAATATTTTTGCATTGACTGAGGAATAAACAAAAAATATGAATATTTCATTGCCATTACCAGATTTGTCTGCCATAAGACCATCAGTAAATCTGAATGAAAAAAGGATAATAAAATGAGTCATTTACCTAAAACAGTAAGGCTGAAATATCTGTTTTCACCCTCTTTTGGACACCTGTAATATCCATCATCCTCTTCAGTCAGGTTTGATATAACCAGAGACATATTTCCCGAAAAGGGATCACTGGCAAGCTGAATTCTGCCTTTGTGAGGCTCATTCTCTGGAGATAGCTTTACCCATCTATCTGGACTGATGTATTTGAAGGTCTCAGGTTTGGTCTGGAGGTCTGTGCAGGTGCAGGGCACTCGTACTGAGTCTCCTGCGTATGCAGTGATCTGAATTACATCTTCATTTTCTTCAAGCCTGCAGCCTGTGGGAACACACCCACAGTTAATGTTGTGTTAATGAGCAGTCCACCTTCTGCGGCAACTCTGCAGAAACTACAGTCGACCTGTAACTCCAAAACCTCCACCTTTTATTCGTGTAAAAAAGAATGTTAGATAAGAAAGGACCACGCTTAACGGTATGCAGTTTTTCCGGGTCTTCCTGCACATGCTCCAAATCTACCTCAGCAAATATGTCTGTGTGCACCCCACATGGGTATGTGCAAACCTGCCCACAAGGAGGCTGCTTAGTGTTTAATACATGAGTTTAAATCCCAGCCAAACCAAGCTGCCACTCCTGGGCCTCTGACCAACCTCATACCTGCTCAGAGGTATAAATGAGCTAAAAGTCACTCTGGATAAGAATGCCAAATGTTACAAATGTAAATATAATCCAAATCCAAATAATATAATCCAATCCAAACTAATTCTACATGGACTTCCTGTGTCTGAGCCCATTCAGGCTCCTAACAATTTTGCCCTTATGGGCCATATGAGGGTTTTCTTTGGGAAACCCTATATGAGGGCTTTTTTTGGCCAGGTTGTCCATGGAATAACAGAATGTCATACATTTAATAACCTATCCCAAACTTAACCAAAAGTGCACACAAAGACAAGGCAGAAATCTAAATAATATTGGCACCTTGCAAATGCCCTGAAGATACTTTGCACTAGGTCACCTAGCTTGTTTTGTTTTTTTAGGTATATTGTTTCTCACTTTGACATTGCTAGGCCACAGCATTCAAAATGGGAGCTTTGGTTAGAATGTTTTAAATAATGGTTTATTCTAATTATTTGTTCGGCTTGATAAAACAGCATTCGATATTCATCCTCATGCTCAAATACAATCCATATGCCCAAATGAACTCCACATTTCATTGTGTCCACACACTGTGTGCATAACATGGGACATTTATTGGCCCACTGTGGGTTAGTTGAAGGCTTTGGAGCCATTTAAGTACCCACTATGGGGTATTTCATGCATATCAAATCATAATATCATACTTTAATACTGGAGACCACTCTGAGCAGCTGCGGAAGGTTCAACATAAACAGGCTAAAGATCCAAGTTTCTGAGCAACTCAACAACTATGAGGATGGACCATAGTTTGGCCAAACAGTTCTGTATTTAAGTGCCTATGACGGAAAAGTACATCGCAACAATAATGGACCTGTAATGAATGGACATTCGGTGATGAGGATGGAATGGGTTCCCTTTTGAGTCTGGTTCCTCTCTAGGTTTCTTCCTTACTTATAGGCAGTTCAATGATACATTTCTACTGTATTACTGCTTTATCTGTGTAAAGCTGCTTTGGGACAGTGCTCTACAAATAAAAATGAATTGAATCATGTATAATTATGTAGCATTCTTTACATGTCAGAGAATGAACAAGCGTCAGCATATTGCATTGCTGTTCCAGATTAATCTGTCATGAGTTTATCCCTGAAGTAAAAACGAGTCATTTACCTTTAACAGTAAGTCTGATGTCTCTGTATTCACCCTGTGTGCCACTTACACACATGTAATCTCCTCCATCTTCTACAGTCACGTTTGATATAAGCAGAGAGAGATTGGCAAACGAGTGATCATTACCCAGCTGAAATCTGCCTTTGTACTGCTGATTCCCAGGAGATATCAGCAGCCATCCATGTTGATAGCTGTATTTCCTCCAAGTGAACATCCCTGGTTTGGTGTGGAGGTCAGTGCAGGAGCAGGCCAGCAGTACCGAATCTCCTGCAAATGCAATGATCGATTTTACCTCTCGATTTCCTTCCAGACTGCAGCCTGTAGGAACACACCAGTTGATGATCTGTTAATGGGCAGTTCGCCATCTGCAGTAACTCTACAGAACTACAGACAAGCAACTTCTAGTAACTTCTAAATGTACTCATATCTTTAAAAAAAAAAAAAGTGCAGTGAACTGAAATCTAGAACCAGAGCAGTCCTTTTACTATAAGCACTCTAGTAAACCTAATTGAAGGCAATCTAGCCTGGTTGTATCTTGTGCAACTATGCCTCTTAACACACTTCCCTTTTAGTGGCATACCACCAAAAAAGGCAACAGCTGGTAAAGGAAACTAAACAGCAAGAGGAAACTGTAGGGGTGTGAGGCCAAATCAATGAAAACACCAAATACGATAAATGAGACTCAGTTTTTAACATGATTAAATATTATTTAAGTGTTAAACAGGTTTGAGAAAGTCCTATGATGAACATTTTTATATAGTCTTTGAGCTCAGGTGCATCCTGTTTCCACTGATCATCCTTGAGAAGGTTCTACAACTTCATTGAGGTCCACCTGTGGTACATTCAGTTAATTGGACATGATTTGGAAAAGCAAACACCTGTCTATAAAAGGTCCCACAATTAACAGTGCATGTCAGAGCACAAACCCAGTCCAGGATATTGTCTGTAGATCTCTGAGACTGGATTGTATCGAGAATTTTGAGGAAAATAATCAATTTCATCAATTTTGGATGGCTGTAATATAAAATGTGGAAAAACTCAAGCGCTGTAAATAATTTCCAGATGGAAATATATTAATATGAATATATTCCAAAGGAAAGAGCGAGATAATACAGCAGACTCACCTCTAATGACATGAAGCTGGATGAGGAGGAGAAGCAAACACACCTGCATTCTAACTGAGGCTCTTAATCCACACATGAATCCAAAGACAGTATTCAAAGAAAACCTACACTGACCAACTGTTGCACCGCATCAGATCATAATGAACACACATTAGATGGTGTTCATACACTCCAAGTTCACACAGGAAGTGTAAACATAGCATAGTATGGCCTTGACCACAAAGAGGTGAGAAAATCTTTCATCCTTTGCACAGCAGAACTGAGTCTATGCGTCGAAAACTCCTACGGCCAATCATGCAATGCTAACAAACTGTTATCCATTATATATTTTCATGTCTTAAACCAAACAATTGAATTGAATTTAGTTCTATGTGTATAGTGTTTTTAACAATGGACATTGTCCCAAACCAGTTATACAGAGATAAAGAGGTTATAAAGTTGGAATGTATACGTTTAGCCCCTATAAGTTTATTCCTATTGAGTGAGCAACTATGACAAGGAAAAACTCCATGAAACTTCATCAGGAAGAAACCTTGAGAGGAACTAGACTCAAACAGAGAACCCTTCCTCAATAAAAAAAAATGTCCATTTATTACACTTACATTATTGTTGATGTGTCAATGTGCCTGTCTAAAGTACATCAATGTATCCAGCGTACCCCAAGACAGATATCGGCTATCTTGGATCCGTTCCCCATTTCTGACATCTTATAAGGTTTGTCAAACTTTTTATCCAGAACTGTTCATGCAAATTGTGATCCTAGACAATTGTAGATAGCTGGTAGTTTTACTTATAGTTTACATCCACCCTTTTTGAGTTGCTCAGTAACCTCATGGATCTTGAGGCTGGCCACTATTCCGGGCCTTTTTTTTACAGTGAGAGTGGTGATGGGTCATTATTGAACAATTGGTTCATTTGAAACAAGTCTG
This sequence comes from Silurus asotus, assembly GCA_024362625.1. Classification (NCBI taxonomy): domain Eukaryota; kingdom Metazoa; phylum Chordata; class Actinopteri; order Siluriformes; family Siluridae; genus Silurus; species Silurus asotus. The sequence continues at coordinate 704,776 of MU551707.1, forward strand.
AATTGACTCGGAAGAACAAGTAGTTTCAAAGAGTGATTTGTTCTTTTTTTTTACTGGACACGCATGAGCAACGCATCGCAAAATCCAACAGATTTGAGTAGTTCATCTTATGGTTGTTCTTTCATCACGTGACTCCTATTGATGCTACACAATGCATTATTGTTACAATAATTATGGGAGTCACGCGACAAAAGACACAGACCAGAAGATATAAGAGGTGCCTAGTCATATTTTCATTATTAGAACTATAGTCAAATTTCATGTATGTAGACGTGTTGGGGGATCTGCTTATTGAAAATGTAACATTTTATATTATTTCCGATCAAAGGATTATTTGCATCACTGCATTACTCAGTTCAATTCTCCATCTAGTGGTTGTTGGTGGTAATGGCACCAATAAAGCTTATTGTAATACACTTCTCTATCCTATTATGCACGCCAAATGCATTCTCTATGCCTCAGTACTGCTTACACGTCAGGGTTTAATACACATTTTATATATTTGTTCGTTTATTTATTTATTCATATATTCACTCGTTTACTTGCATGCTCAATGTCTCCCCCTGGGGTTGATTTGCGTATAATCGTATATACAGGAATATTAATGGCCAAAGTCCTAACATCATATTGTGACATTACAGTTACAACAAAGTGTACTAGCGTAGATCTGTGTTTTTTAAAGTTTTCTATTAAAAGTGGAAAAAAAAAAGACAAAAGCGCGCACTTGGTCACTCCAAGTGTTCAGCGCACAGCGCACAGATACAGAGGAGGTACAGAGAGCTTTCACTGGAGTGTGTGTGTGTGTGTGTGTGTGTGTGTGTAATAACTGGACGTCAAAAGTGAACTAACGGTGGGAGAAGAGCACGCACCTGGTCACCTTGACTACTGCACCAGGAGCGCGCTGGAGATGGAGAAAAGGTGCGCGTTCACAGAGTCTGTAATTGCGTTCACCTGTTGCAGAGAAGCTGTGGGAGGACTGTTCCATGTACATCCGTGGAGAGAGAAAGAGAGAGAGAGAGAGAGAGAGAGAGAGAGAGAGCGCTGGATCACCAGAAATCTTTAGCATACCAGCAGGAGTTGGAGGAGTCGGTTCTGGTTTTGTGCAGACGTGAAGATAGAGAAAGAGAGAGAGAGATAGAGATAGAGCAGGATGAGATTTTAAGAGTGGAGAATCAGTTATCAAGGTGGGTGATGATCTCTTCATGATCTAATTCTAATCTCTTTATGATCTCTTACTGGTCTCATGATTTTTTTTGTTTAATCTCTTTATGATGTCTTAATGATCTCAGGACCTGATCATGATCTCTTTACTGATCTCTTAATGATTTGTTTCTGATGTCTTTATGATTTTTGTTGTTGTTGTTATGATCTCTTTTTGATCTCTTTATGAGGCATTTATGAAGTGTTTATGATCTCAGCGCCTGATAATGAGCACCTGATTATGACCTAGTGGCCTGTTTTTTTTTTTTTTTATGGAATTCACAGTTCTTATACATATTAGTCTGTGTGACTGGTCATGTGATTTTGGTTTTAATCCAAAACTTAACAACACATCACTTCATTGATTATAAATAATAATAAACAAAAAAAATGTGATTGTTTTTTTCCTATTCATCTTTCTATTGTTTCATGCTGCGGGATGTTACACCCTTGGGGGTGTGATAGAAGCCTCACACAAAGTGCAGCAGGTCTAAAAAATATCTTTAATGACTAACGTAGTTATAAGGAGGAATAAAGCGTCGCTGCATCGCTGAACGATTTAACACTGTCCCATTGTCAGCAGGCAGTCCAGTGTCATCCTGGGTAATGTGAGAAACTGAATGGGATGAAAATATTTCATTATAAAATCAAGTGTTGCTTATGAATATTGAGTTTTCAGGGTTGTATTTTCCGTGCAAAGCCCTTGGAGAAGTTTTGTTGCCCCTGATGTCTCTTTGCAGCTCCAGATGTAGAAGGATCCTCACATGCCGACACGTGCGGCGTGGATTTACAATGGGGGAAAAAAAAATCTCTAAAGAGAATTACATTGTGTTCTCTCAGTCCTGAGTTCAGCTGAAGCTAGTGGAGTCTCCACATACACACACACCCACACACACACACACACACACACACACACACACACACACACACACACACACACACACACACAGTGAATTACAGCCATCCTGAGCAAACACACTCCAATCAGACGATACACGATTTAGAACTTGAGGCTGTGAAATGTTTCGGATTCCTCCAGTCATTTATTTATTTATTTTTATATTTTCGTGATCACGTGTCCTCTAACCCTGACCTTAATTTGACCTCTGTGTGTCTGTATCTCTATCTATCTTTCTCCATCTGATGTTCTTTTTTTCTTCCACTGTCTGTCTTAAAGCTTTATTCTATCTCTCTGTATCCCTGACTAGCTACCTCTCTCTCCATCTGACGGTCTCTCTCTCTGTCTCCCACTGTTTGTCTTATTGCATCTGTCTGCCTTTCTGTACCTCTATCTTTTTCGCTCCATCTAATGGTCTCTCTATCTAACACTGTCTGTCTCAATGGATCTATCAGTCTCTCTGTATCCCACTGTCTGTCTCACTCCATCTGTTTGTCTCACTGTATCTGTCCTTCTCTCTGTATCGATGTCACGGCCTCTCTGTATCCCACTGTCTGTCTCTCGATATCCATGTTAAGGTCTCTCTGTATTCCACTGTCTCTCTTACTGCATCTGTCTGTCTTTCAGCATCCATCTGACAATCTCTCTGTATCTCACTGTTTGTCTCACTGCATCTATCTGCCTACCCGTAACGCTGACTATTTATCTCTCACTGTCTGTCTCACTGCATCCTTCTGTCTCTTGGTATCCATGTTGAGGACTGTCTATCTACCCTTGTCTGTCTCACTGCATCTGTCTCTTCAACTGATGGTCTCTCTGTCTAGCACTATCTGTCTCCATTTGCTTGTTTTTATTTTTTATTTTCACTCTTTCTACCACTGTTTGTTTGGCTAATGATACAGTCAGTTTCTCATCTGTTGCTGAATTTCTTTAGATCACTGCATGATGTGTTTTTTGAGATCTTTTAGCATGCTTCAAAAGGCTCTATCTAAGCGATTTCTTGATTCAACAGGCCTGGGTGTGGTAAATACGATTAAGCTAAGCTTTCCAAAAAAATCAGTCTCTATCTGTCTCTCTGTCTAGTGCCTTCCTCTTTGTCTCTCTGTCTATCACTGTTTGTCTCTGTCTTTGTCTGTCTGTATCTTTGACTCAAAGTCTCTGTCTGGGTCTGTCTGACGAAAAGTCTCTGTCTCGGTCTGTCTGGCTATCTATCCCTGTTTGTCTGTCTGTCTGTTTGTCTGTCTAGTGTTTTTCACTTTGTCTCTCTGTCTATCGCTGTTTGTCTCTGTCTCGGTCTGTCTGTATCTTTGACTCAAAGTCTCTGTCTCGGTCTGTCTGTCTGTCTAGTGTCTACCTCTTTGCCTCTGTCTATCACTGTTTGTCTTTGTCTCGGTCTGTCTGTATCTTTGACTCAAAGTCTCTGTCTCAGTCTGTCTGTCTGTCTGTCTGTCAGTAGAACATGTATCTGGATTAACCGACATTGCTAAATAGTGAAGAGTAAATGAGGATTCAAATGTTCTTCATCACATATACAGAGAACCTGTCCAAAAACACCAGACAGGACGTTTGCACTTTCTCAGGGTCTTTTCGGTTCCGACAGTGTTTTACTCTATTCCCAGTTTCCTAGCAGCATGTGTTTGTGTGTGTGTGTGTGTGTGTGTGTGGCTCCTAAATGTCAGCACACACATGCTGGGCTTAATGAAAACTCCAGTGATGAAGCAGTTTCTAATGACTTTGATAAACATCACGGCTTATTTCACATCATCTTAAAATCAAGCGTTTCAAATAAATAAATAAACAAAAATAATTAATAAATAAATGCTTGAGTCAAATACTACCTCGTGTCACAATGATTTGAAAATAAAAATAAAATTCTTATATATTCTGAATTTTTATTTTATAAACAATACAAATTTTCATAAAATTATTATTTGCATTATTTTTTTTTTGTTGTTGTATCTTGATCATGTTTACATTTTCTCATGATATCGACCTAACGTTTAGTTTTTTGGGGGTTTTTTGCGATCACCACTTGTTTTTCTCAACGTAAAACCTTGTTTCACGAGAAAATCTTGCGCCTTGCGAATGTTACTGGTATATGTTGCGATGACTCTAGACTTCATTGAAGTGCTCTTATGCCGAATACATAAAAAAATAAAGCACCGATCGTGATGAAACGATGCTTTTTATGTTGAAATCAAGAGAAAATAACTTTCGATATGTCGAGATCGTGAGAAAATAAAGTTGAGGAAACAAAAAAAATAAAAAATATTATAAAGCATAGCCTCTTAGAACCTTTGGGCTACATACTGTTTTTTTTTTTTTTTGTTGGTTTGTTTGTTGTTTGTTGATTGTTGCTTCATGAGCCTCTATGGGTGCTAGAGAAACATCATAACCTATGGTTAAATTTAGTTTACCCTACACAAGCTTTCCCGGAGTTGCATAAATTGTATGTAACAGCCTTTAATATCTTACTGTTAAGGGAAATATATATTGAAGAGGAATTTAGTGATTTTAGTCCGTGAGAAATCCTTTAGACAATAGCGAGATGGAAAAATCAATAAATAAATCAGGATCTAACTGATGGACAACACAATTTTTCAGGTTGCTGTTGATTAGAAAGTAATAAAGTGAGGAAGAAAAAAAAGATTATATTTTTCTAAAAATCCTATTCATCTATTAATTCATTTACCCCAGTTTCATCAAAGACATCCGTGTACTCTATTAAAATCCATTCATTCATCCATCCATTTCTTTATTTCTAGCTGAATAATGTAGTTTGTGCGGTTCAATGTAGTGCAAACCCTACAAATTGTGTGGGGTCACATGGAAATTTGACGTTTTCGATCAAATAAATCCGTTTAGTCCTTTTGCTCAACACAAACAAACACCCAAGAGAACTTTCAGGTCACCCAGATGAGGTCAGCCAGTAAAAAAAACCTCAAACCACACACGGTCTTCTGGATCCCGCTGACTGGCGCTTGTTGTACTGGAGCATTTAAAGTCAGCCTGGAGCACTCTGCCTGCCAGACGTCATGTTTTTAAAGCCAAAGCATGCGATTCTTGTCCAGACTCTCGATCCAAAGCACCTGTCAACGAGGTAATGGAAAACATCGGGCATGGTTATCAATGCGGCCATTCCTCATTTCGTGAAAGGACACAACGCCACCCCCTGAGTGCGATCGGAATCATTCAGGCCAGGTTGTGGCTAATAATATTAACGTATGCTTTTGCAACAATAACTGTAATAATAGTACGGTGAGACCGCTATTACTAGCATTCCTCTTGTGATATACAAGACTGGGCTGGAGTCGAATGTTGCTTTGGGCCACAATTAGTTCACTAACGACTATGTCAGCTGTGTGTGCCGTAAATGGTTCCATAGATACAGTTGTTCAGGGTTGGAAAAACTCAGAGTTGTCACACACTTCCTGTTTTGCTCTTTTCAGGATGTTGAAAATTGAAACATGTCCCCTTAATGAGAGAATGTCTCTGATGGCAGGCTTTAAGATGGGTTGAAATGGGCAAAGTGGACAGTAAATGAAGTAAATGTCGTTTTCACGTATCTGTACTTTTACAGAAGTATTGCAGATTTGAGAAGACTAACTTCACAACACTCCAAAGACAAATATTCTACATTATACTCTACATTTTCTGAGATCAGCTCAACTGGTCAAACGGCAAGTCGGCAAGTCACCAATCAGGGTATTGAACTCGTTTCGATTGGCGCTTGGCGTATCTACTTATCACCAACATACAGTTCAACAATTTAGCGAGGAACAACGATGAAAGAAACCCCCGACTCGAACTCGCCACAACACCCGTGGTCTTATTTGCATGATAGATTTTGTTGTAGGTTTTGAGCTCATGGTTATTTTTAATAGATATAAATTCAGTGTTTGACCCATTAACATAATTCTATCAATAGATTGATGCGCTTAGATTGATGCACGGCAAATCATAGTATTTTGAGTACTTAAGAACATTTTAAGGCAAATACTTTTGCACTTTTACTTAAGGGAAAGTAATGTTTTACACAGTGTATCTCTCAACTGCATAGTTTGCGTACATCGCCCACTACTGGAAATGGGTGAAGTGATGGCGATTTTTATTAAACGAGAAATGTTTACAATTGGAAAGGTGGTAGTTAAGTAAAGAGTTCTATATATGCAGAACATTGGTTTTGGTTTCACCACCTGACCCATTCAGATGGTTGTTTGGAATGGTTTGGAAGTGGTAGCCTTGAGCAAGACCCTGTGTAACTGTCACTCTGTAAAAAAGCGTCCGCCAAATGTCGCAAAGGAAAATGGCTATTAATATGGACTTGGGTGGTTAGATGTAGCATATTGGTTCGGAGAGGAAAAAAGCTGCTGGGTAAAATAGTTTCTTACTGGATAATATTGTTCTGGAAAGGGTAAGATGTGCTGGGAACTGTAAGAATAGGGTTTAAAATGGTGTGGATGGCCCTAAATGGATTTCAGAATAGAAATGATTGGATGAAATGCTAACGTCATTCGTCATTGATTCAGACTGGGTAATCTGTTAGTTTGGAATCGGTAATGGGATTGGTCAGAATGGCTAAGATGGTGGTTTTGGGTTGCTCCTTTTACTGGTTAGGAAATTGTCCGGTGGTTTTAAATGATTAAAGGTGGCTTTAGATGGAAGTTCAGAATGCTTGTCTAACTTGGTTTTACTGTATGATAAATCAGTGGTGGTCCGAAATCTGATTTCTAAAAGCCTTTATTAGTCACACATACGTTATAAGTTTAGAAATTTCATAGCCATGAGATCATGTTCAAGGGCACAGTCTCATGGTTATGAAATTTCTAAACTTATGTGTGACAAATAAAGGCTTTTAGAAATCAGATTTCGGAAACCTACTGTTTAATTTGACGGAGAATTTTATAAACTCTGCCCATGTTAAAGCTATTAATATTTAACATAATGATACTAAATGGTCAAAATGTGCTCCTCAGTGTTTTTGCTAAATAAAAAAACATTTGTGCGGATGGTTCTGATTGCACTGGTTGACACTTTTGACAGTGGTTCTTCTGCTTTAGGTCCTGAATGGAGAACAAGGCCATGTACCTGAGTACATATGAGGAGCGAGACAATTCCTCGATTTACGAGGAGGGCTACGACGGTCGGAACCTGTCCAAACTCAACCTCTGTGAAGAAGGTAAGCGCAGAGTAATACCGAGACGGGGAGCAAATCAGAATTTTTCTTCTCCTGAGATCCGTCATCAGGAGGTTGCAGGAAAATTCACAGAATAAACAATTCACGGATAAACAATTATGTTCAGAGTACGAGTTAAAAAAACGTAAATTATTTTTGATGTTATGTACTCTTGGCTGCCTGGTCTCTTTGGGAAAACATTACCAACCCTAAAAGATATGTCTAACAAGCGGTCACATGACACCTGATCCATATGCGAGGTGACTCGCGGAGCCTGCTGGGTAATAAAACAACCTTTAGAGTGAAGCATCAACACCAGAACAGCTGGGTGTGTCACGGGGAGCTGTGTGAGCTGCCCTGGGATCCGGCGAGTGTTTTGACATCTGTGAGGGAGGAAGTGCTCGTTTGGGAACGAGGGATGAGGAACTAACTGACGATTAGCTGTGAACACAAGCACACACGATATCGACAGGTGGTTTTAATCATGCTCATGTTTAGGATAATGAATTGGTATAAATAATATAGATAGATAAAATAATTACAATCAAGAAAACGGATCGAATGGATGTGTATGTATATATGTACAGTATAAGGGATGTGCGATGCGTTTCACCCCCCGATGCATAGCCAACGATACGATACATTAAAGATGCATATGTAGCAGCTAGTGATTCATTGCGACCCCATTTTTTCAGCAAGCCATCAATTTACTTACTAACAGGCTTTTGTAGTGCGAAGAAAAAATACTTCCTGCTCTAACTGCAGGAAGTTACAGATCTACCTCTGCTATGTTAATCTGTATTCTGTATGTCTTTTAGGACATGCCTCAGTCTCCGCAGTGTTGTGAAACAGCATATTCACGTAGCAGCAGTGGTGCTGAGAGAACGCGCAAGAGAAACGGTTTAGCGAGGGGAAATCGATCTACGTATCAAAGATTGTTCAGTTTCTAAATAATAAAAGTATTGCAGTGCTACTAATAATTGTACATAAATTAAACTTTTTTCTTTCCACCGATGCAAATATGTTCGATTACATCACGATACAAGTGACATGTCCGCACACTTTTTTAAATCAATGCATCACAAAAGTGAGTACACCTCTCACATTTTAGCATATATGTAACTTCCTGCATATATATGAACTATCTTTCTGAGGAAGGTAAAGGTGATAGAGTGGCCAAGTATGTCTCCAGACCTGAACCTTATTGAGGGATCCTCATGCGGAAGGTGGAGAAGCTTCATGTGTCTAACATCCAGCAGCTCCGTGATGTCATTAGGGAGGAGTGGAAGAGGATCCCAACAAAAACCTGTGCAGCTCTGGTAAATTCCATGCCCAGGAGGATTAAGGCAGTGCTACATAACAGTATTGCTCTCACAAAATATTCACACAGTTTTGACATGTTCACGTAGGGTGTACTCACTTTTGTTGACGGTTATTTGAACAGTAATGGCTGTATATTGAGTTCTTTTCAGAGGACACTAAATCTCTACTGTTATCTACACGCAATACTCCATAATGTCCAGAAGGAACCGTTTGCAACAACACTTGAATATGAGTTTAGGTTCCTCCCATTTCTCTTGATCATTGCTGAGATGTTTCTACACCTTGGTTAGAGTTTACCTGTGGAAGAAATGCATTGAATAGAGATGATTTGGAAAGGCACACACCTCTTTATCGAAGGCCTCACAGCTGACAATTTATATCGTGGCAGAAACCAAGCAACAAGGTCGATGGAAGTGCCTGCAGATCTGGGTAAGTCTGCAAAAAAGGTTTGCTGCACTGATGAAAAAAGGTGTGACACACCCAGGAATCCTCCAAGAGCTGGTCCGCTAGCCAACTTAAACAATCAGAGGAGAAGGGCGTTAATAAAAGAGGTGACCAAAAACCCAATTTTCACTCTCAACCATCGATGCAGCCCTTCAGACAAGGGGCTAGACGGAATCCTCTCCTCGGTCCAAAACTGGTGGAAGCCTGCTTGGTGTTTGCCAACACAGCCTGTGTCCTTCGGATGCCTGGTGGTAAACACCTAGCAGGATTTCATGGATTTAACAGTGCGAAAGGTCTGTAGTGTCTTCAAAAGGTTGAAGACTCCTGCTCGATATTATACTGTATGCCGGTTTATATTTAAATAGATTGCTGATTATTGCACTATAACAGCTGATCATTTTTTATCATCTTCTTTAACATATGACCCCATTGTCTCACGCAGCGAGTTCCGGAAAGCGGCGGAGGAAAACGGACAGCTGCTGCAGCCACTTGGACTCCCTGTCCTCCATCAAATACGCCATTGTTTCCCTCTACATCCTGGTCCTGCTGAGTATACTGGGCCTCTGCATTGCAGGTAAGCCTCGTCCCGCTCCAATCTAAGATCTTGTATCCAACAAGCGTGCAATACCGAGCCGTTTATTAAGAGCGAAAGAGTGGTTTTGCATTTTTTTTTTAAGTTAGGTGTTCTAGAAGTATCAAGAGGGGAGTGGTGTGATGAAGCAGGGTCGGGTGGAGCATTTCTGTTTTTTTTGTTTGTTTTTCTGTTTGTTTCAAACCATATAATTTATATATATATATAATTTATAATTAATATTTTATATAATTATAATTAATATATAATTATAATTAATTAATAATTTATAATTTATTTATAATTATATAAATAATCACTTGGGTTACAGCAGCAGTAACAGTTTTTTTCCAGCAAAAAAAAACCTCCCTGAAATGGTACGAGGAAGAAATCTTAAGAGGAACCAGACCCAAAAAGGGAACCCACCCTAATCTATCCTCATCTGTCTATCCTCAAAAAAAAAAAAAAAAGCATCAGGCCTTGAATACCAAAAGAGCAAAAGTTGGAAACAGTTAATTAAAAATAACAAAAATAATAAACTAAATACAGCTCAGATACAGAGCACGCATCAATGCTCTTTTTTTAGACTTGACATCGAATTAAAGCTGAGTTATTCTGCCGGCCAGATGTGCTGCATCTGTCCACACACGCGCATAACACATTGTACAATGAATACTGTACTTTGTATAGAACAGAAGATGAAAAGCTCTTTTCTTTCAACAGTCTTTTACCTTTATGTTGTACTTGCATGTATGTAGTATGAAACTTCCCACCCTTTTATTTTTTTATGGGTTTGTTATAGCATGGCTCAGAAAGTCCAGTCTCATCTATTGTCTATGCTAAGCTAAAGTAACCCTGAAGGAGCTAATCCCCGGGCGCACACTGCAATTTTTGCTTGTCGGACTGTGGGCTTGTACACCGTAGGATCTCAAAGTTTATAATGTCAGATGGTACTACAGTCAAAAACCGCTAGAAAACAACTCGAACGAAGTCATACGTCGCAATCCATCCCTGCGCTCTCTCGATAACAGTAGCTAGCCGCAAACAAAAACAATCCGCCAAGCGGATTCACATGCCTTGAGAATAAATAAAAAAACGCCATACAAACGCTCATTTTCACGTCATAACTCAAAACACTTGCTGTTCTTCTTCTTGCTGTTTAAGTGAACAAACCAGCAATGAAAGACTACAGAGTTTAGTCGATTATTGAATTTTCAAAATTGGACTCCGATGACCAAATCGTGGCCAAAATTGATTTTTCTTCGAGAAAAATCGGAATATTGCTTTTGCTCCAACTGTTGTTCCTCCACGTAGGTTCCATATCACCATACCACGCTACGGCTAACCAAGAAATCTAAACAATACTTTATTGTTCTATAATTCAATTCAGTTTTATTTGTAGAGTGTGTTTTTAACAATGGACGTTGTCCCAAAGCAGGTTTACAGAGATAAAGAGGAACTTTGAAGTCCGATGTGAAGTCCATGAACATAAAAAGGATACAGAAATAGGAAATAAAGTTTCTAAAAAAAAAATATTAGTTTAGTGCCTATAAATTTCTTCCTTAGAATTGATTTCCTAATGAGCAAACCAGTGGTGATTGTGGTAAAGAAAAACTCCCAGAGACTTCATGAGGAAGAAACCTCATCCGGTTGGCACCGAATGTCCATTCATTACAGTTCCATCCTTGTTTACTATTCAGTGATATTTGCAACAACGTACCTGTAAAACCCGGATACTACTTCTCTTATTAGCATCAATGGACCTAAAAAAACATCTTTCATCTATGTGCCAATTGGCTGTTGAACAGTTTTTCCTCTGCATTCGAACCCTGCCAACTTAAAACCGTTCCCCGTGCCCGACGTCTCTCATGTCAAAAATGACAAAATGAGAAACAGCTGAAGAACTGGGAAGGAAAGATTTGTTTTGATCAAATAAACAGAGCTGAAATGCCCCTCAATTGACGCTAAGCACAAATCGCGTAGTAATTAGCATAACGCACGCCGGTGACATCATAAGCTGGTGCCTGCATTAGAAATCGAAATTCCTGCCGAGTGAGATCTGGATTAAGTCAAAGCCAGGCTTGAAAGCAGATCAGATTATTATTTTTTTTTTTACGAGCTCTGGGACACTCGACTTTATAAACCGGGCCGTGTGCACAGGGAAGACATGGCAACTGTGACTGTCCACTTTTTATTAGGGAAAGTAGTGGACTCATTTAGCAGGATTTTTATTTTTTGATGGGCTGTAGAAGAAACAGCGAGAAGCCACGATGTCCAGCACAACTCTTTTGTCCTCGAGGTTCTAAAACACATACAGCTAATTCCACTCGCTTCGTCCTAGCGGAAGTTGTGCTAAATGCCTCTTGTTCAGGATTGTTTTTAAATCCAACATCAAAACTTCGTTTCTCAGTGTAAAACACTCCAGTTTAACATTTTCCATCAGTTTATGTTGCATTAATGAAGCGCATTAAGGCTGTTTTTGTGAAAATCGCCGTCACGAGAGCGTCCAAGTGGCTGGTATGAATCACAATCAAGACATGGTTGGTTACATGAGATCTGGGTCCTATTAACTATTTCACAGTTGGGTTTGATTTCAAAGTGCACACACACATACACCAGAGCTGTGTTCTTGTTCATGGGTTATTTTTCTCTTTAAAGTTCAGCTTCATGGTTATTTAACCAGGCCTTGTTCCATGTGGAGCTTTTCACAGTACTGCCCCACCTCAGGCAGGATGCCAACCAATCAATGCATTCATACAGCTCTTTCTTTTCCCTTTTTTTTTCAGGGGGGGATCAGTAAGTTGCAAAACATTTCAAATGTCAAAACAAGGTACTACGTTGCTTTAAAAGCCAAGCCGTGTTCCTGTGTGTAATGTATTACCCCCACCACACACACTCATCAACCCCTATAGAACCTATGCTTTTTTTTCTCACACATTGATTACTGTAACACACATCTGGCTGTATAACAGTTTAAATCTTGAAAAAGTGTCTCTCTACCTCTGGTTGGATTTCCTTTCAATTAGAGACCACTTTTTGCAGCTGGGAATGGTTCCACATCAACTGGCTAAAGATATTTAAAGTTACTGAGCAACTCTTGAGGTTGGATTTGGACTGTAATTAAGTAATTAGTCAACAGGTTGCAGGATCAGTTCTGCATTTAAACACCAATCAACAACGATGGAACTGTAATAAATGGTGCCAACCAGCTGAACCACCCAGGTTCAGCTCCCAGGTGCGAGAGCTCATTCTCCACACTCTCAGGAGATCTGATGCCTTTTTGATGCTCAATGCTTCGTGACAGACAGGAAAATCTTTTTAGACCAGTTCGGAAAAAAGGCCGTAATAAACTGGACATCAGCGAATTTATTATAGACTTTTTTTTTTTTTT
>MU551707.1:717791-732478 GCA_024362625.1 Silurus asotus
TATATATATATATATATATATATTTGGACCTTGCTGAGAAAAGCATTTAGATCTTCTGTCATCACATTGATCTGCCTGCTCTAGTGTTACAGTTCCTTAATATAGAGTTCGACACTTTTTGCATTTGTTTGTTGATCCACAGAAGATGAGAAAGTATATGAGTGAAGGAGCAAAATTTATCTTGGCTTAGCTGAAGAAATGAGGCTGAGCAAGGGGGATTTGAAATTATTTGGCATGATCATCTATCAAGAACATGAAGTTCTCCACACAAATTTACAGAGCCAAAAGCATCTGAGCAAATGGTTCATTACTGGGTTACGGTTGAGACAAAAACACAACATGCCATCCCGTTCGGTCATGACAACTTGCTCAGGTCCCTCAGTTTAGTTTCAGGGATGAACATGAAGTCCAGAATTAGACTTGGACATGGATCTGAGAGTCACATTGAGGCAGCGTATTAGGGTACTTGGTCCGGTGGATTTGAATTAGGATGAAAGAGAAGGAAGATTGATTTCTGGTTTACTTTTAGTTCTTAGATTTTCACCTATTTAAAGTACCTCCAGGTCACTGTTGAAACCGATTTTTCTTTCCCCTGTATATGGAGGAAGTAATTCAATGTCAATACAATTTTATTTTTATTTGATTTCAAGTTTAACTTCCAATCTTACTGTTTATATATAGTCTTGGTCAATAAACATCCTGATCCTGGGTCACGAGGTCACAGACTATTGTCACTCTAGAAACTTCCTTGGACCCCCAGAGATGGTGGGACCAGTCAAGCAGGGATAAAGTATTGGAGGGAGTGTGGTGAAATGGAAAAGTATCGGAAGGAGTGTTGAGAAGTGGAGTTTGGTGAAGTGGTAGATGGTTGGAGGGAGTTTGGTGAAGTGGTAGAGGGTCAGATGCAGTGTGATGAAATGGTAGAGGATCGGATGGAGTATGGAGAAGTGGTAGAGAATCAATGGGAGTGTGGAGAAGTGATAGAGGATTAGAGGGAGTGTGGTGAAATGGTAGAGGATTGGAGTGTGGTGACGTGGTAGAGGATCAGAAGGAGTGTGGTGACATAGTAAAAGATTACTGAAGGGGTAGTGGTTTGGTAGAGAATTGGAAAGGAGTTTGGTGAAGTGGTTGCTGTTTGGACCAAGTGTGGTGATGTGGTAGAGGATCGGAGGACTTTGGTGACATAAAAGATCGGGGGTAGTTTGGTGAGTGAAAAGTGCTGAAAGGTAGTCAGTTTTTAGCTTTGTTTTAAGTCTGATGTGGGCAGCTACAGAAAGCCAGTGAAGGGGAGCAAAGGAATGGGGTGGTGTGGGAGAAGTCTGAGGATAAAAACGAGCCTTGCAGCTGCATTCTGGATCAGTTCCAGAGGTGGAAAGCTGGAGAAAGGCAAACCTGCCAGGAGTGAGATGCAGCAGTTCAGTCGTGAAATGATGGCTGACTGAACTAGTACCTCAGTGGCTTTAAAAAAAGAAATGGACAAATTCATCTGACGCTGTAATGGAGAAATCAACACAAGCGTTTTAGATTAGACTGTTGGTTGTCCATGATTAGCCCCAAGTTTGCATGCAGTGACCATGTTTATCTGTACTTCTGCTAAATGTCATTATTCTATAGTAACAATCCTCGGCATGAACAATTTATCGTGAGGTCATACAGGATGTCACAGGCAATCGGTTTCAGAGTTAAACTGGACCTAGCACTGTATTTTTAGCACCTCAAATAAGAGATCAACATCCATAACCATATTCAGGGCCTGATTTTAGGTTGTTTTTATAACTGCCGTCATTTTGAGTTATGGCCTATAATGAATATGTATCATCTCATGCATTTGCCACGTTTGTCTTTTGTTGAGCTGAAATCCGAAAATGGAAAGAATGTTGAGTTATTTCTAAATAGTATATGCATGTTGTCAACGTTCCTAAAGATCACCACTGAAAGAATCCTCAGAAGTTTTCTTTAACTGGACCCAGATGGACTACTAAACTACACTATAGCTCGAGATTGTTAGTGGAATGAAAACTAGAAAGAAAACATTTCTATGTTTAAACCTTAGCATAAAGTATGTATTGTCAACACTTTAACTGCATGCCTGATGTTTATGATCCATTAGCGTTAATGCCAGGGATATATTACTCATACTTTTCTCTCAAACTGCGCCAAACACGCACATGTGCTTTATACATGAGTCTGATGTTTTTTTTTGGTGAAACTAGTAATGAAGCCTTTGCGGTTAATGAATCAACCTGTAGATCGTTTGGAAATTGGCCATTTGTCCAAGTTCATGGAACGAATCCATCAGTGCTAAACAATTTTAACTATTAAGTGTGCAAACTATTTATTTGAAAACTACTTTTAAATACCCTCACCTCAATATTTGAGCTTCCTTTAGGGAACGTGTTGGCAAGCACTGTGAATTCATGCAGCTTTTCAACTTGAGACCTCGCAGACTGTGTAGGATCACAGCGTCTCCGTAAACTGCTGGTTACCCCGGAACACCCACAGTTTGAACTCGCAAGGCTTTGATCGTGCGTCAGTAAGACTGATGAAGTAAAGCAGGGTTCTCCTTTTTCTCTCAAGAGACAACACCACCACAATCCGATAAAAGATGCCAGCTCTTAGCGCCACCCATTATTCATGCATACCAGATTTAGATCACAACCCAAAGTCTCTAAATGTTATTGCTCCATCTGGATGGCCTTTCAGCAAGGTGTATGAAATGCATCTTAAAGTGTTCATGACCAGGGATTAGCATTCTTGCGCTTGGGCGACCAGCTATTTTTGTCCTGCGGCTCTTCCACACAAAGCTCACAGTTAAGAAAGTCAAGCCTCACATCTGCCAGAGCAACGTCTTACTTTGTTGAGCACACATTCAGCAGGGTTGAGAATTTGAATCAAGGGCCCCAAGCTAGTCTTGAGTGCTTCTCCAAACAGCGGTTGCTCGGAAACACTGCAGGAACCCTGATCTTAAACATTTGATCAGTGTTCCCGGTTGTTGTATGCCGCCTCCCTAATGAGTGTTTGCACCCCATCAAGCCTCCATTGTCCAGACCTTATTAGCCCAAGGCTGTTTTTGCGAGCTTAGTTGGACCAGTTGCACCATGAAAAGCACAGTCAGAAGTCATTGCATTCAGACAGAGCTAAAGAGCACGGTAATTAACATCCTGACTGCTAATTGGTCTTGACCCTTGTGGCTTTTTTTCCCTGATGTAATGAACAGATACGATTTTAACCACCCAAGTAGCCATTTAGAAATTCGCGCCATCTGGTCGGCCAGAATTTGTTTTGAAGTGATGCTCAACATGTTGGACCTCATTCTTAAAAACTTGAGGCTCACAAGAGTGGAACCTATTCTTCTTGACGTGGCCTTCAATCGCATTTTCTTTCCAGCCGAATAGCTAGACTCAATAGAGAAGTCAAATTCCTGAGTCCGACAGGACTACTAGTACTAGAGCAAGGATTACGTCTCCTCTCGGCAGGAGGGGACTGACAGAGGCAGCCGGTTGTAATTGGAGGGAAAAAAAGCGTGCCAATTTATTGAGTCCGTGAATGCTTTCACTGTTTTAAATTTAGCACAATGGTCCATCCAAAGCCTCAGGGGAATTCGTCTCTGCCGCATTAGGGAATTCCAGCTATGAAATAGCATTCCTCCATTACTATCAAAACACAGCATGAAGAAATATTCGAGCACTTGGTACATTTGAGCATTCTTTTCTATAAAGACTTTTTTTTCAGTCAGCACACCAGGTTCTTGCAAGAGGTTTGGGAGAAATGCTTCCTTCAAGCTGACCCCAACGAAAATGTCACTGGCCCAGAAAATGGATTTCTATTGTCTAGACAACAACAGGCAGATGTCGACACCATCACCATACCTCGGTTGTGTGAGAAAGTGCTTTCCCAGGCCTCTTGGACTGTGCCTCGGGATGATCCAGAGTCATGTGAAGTTTATGAATTGTTATTGAACTGTTTTCAGACAGTTTAGGGAAATCATAGTGACATGATTTAGTGTAATATCTGTAGGGGGAAATGGAGTAATAGTGCATCTGCATATCTGGGTGAATAGATATTTCTTCAAATTTTGGCAAATGGTCAAGCAGGTGTCTTTCCATTCCGAACACAAAGCCTCTTGTCGTTCTTCAAATCGGGGCCCCTTTTTTAGCAAGTATGGAGTCTCAATAGCCAATTTCAGATCAGCGTGTGGTCAGCCTCGAAGCCACTACATGATGCTGCAACAGAATCCCACATTCTGCCCATTTTAAATGCTACTCTGACTTTTTAATTAAGAAGTTAATTCCAAAGTTCTTGAGGCTTTGTTCGCTTGTCAAGGAAACACAAATTACTATATGTTATTTGTGCTTTAGACATCGTCACAAAGCAGATTTACAAAAATCCAGATCACTAATTAGCAAGAGGTTGATGTTGGTGTAAGGAAAACATCTGAGATTAGTGGATTTTGGAGGGGAGGGCGGACTTGAGAGAAACCAGACTCCAAATGACTGGCCTCATAACTCTACTACAACTGCATACAGTAACGATTTGAGATGAACAGAACTGAGTGTGCTGAAAGGGTGTTTAGCATTAGCAACAAAGGGCTTTATTCCATATGCAGGTCTCATCTACGAATCATAAATATGCATGTGAGAAAATAGTATTCAAAGTAGGATGTAGGGTTTTTATTAGGTTATAGCATCAAACCTTAGGTGGTAGAAAACTAATCTAACCTTAAACCTTCGATCTTGAAGCTGAACTTCTGTACCAAGACGCCAATCAAAAGCATAGAAAATGTGAAGTGTTCATTTTTAAAAAGATGTAACAACAATGATGCTAATGCAATGATGTATGATCCGATTTATGGTCACATGGGTCTACATCAAACTGTCATCCAGGAGTGCATAAGGACACAAGGACAATTGTTGGGGTTTGGTCTAAATATCAGTTTAAATTCACACTTTATTCATGGGACCGAACTAGAAATAAAGCCAAAGTTTGTTTAAATGTATTCTCGTTGTCTCTCTATTTCAGACTTTGACTCATTTCTTCTTAACTGTATCACATGGCAGTGTGACATTTGTCCAGATGGTAGACCTTTTGTTTGGGTCAGTGCAGTTTGGAGTTGCTAGGCCAACCCTGCATCATCTATGTCCTACTGCCAAGAACAAAACCCTCCTGAGAGGAGAAAGAAACTGAAGGTGGAACCTGAAGCTAATTCATTATAGCAGTTTTGGGCCAAAGCATGCTGTACCCTGTGGTCAATATTTTGACACGCTGATCTCAGCCGCAATAATGAAGCCAGCGAAAGCTGCTCCACAAACTACGTGTCCAAATGACCTCAGACTTCACTTCAGGTTTTATTATTCCAGCTGTGTGGTTGAAGGTTGATTGGTGGGAGTTCTGCTCCAGATTGTGCGACTGTAAAAAAATGCTCAGTGTTGACTGTCTACGGTGACGAATTGGAATAACAGGGGAATGGTGTATTATATATTACAAAATAGGACGAACCTCAGTGCTGTCGAATTCTCAATTCTGATTGGTCAGAATGTGTTCAGTTAATAAACAGATTTCTATTAATGCACACCTTTCTATTAATAAGGAACTGTTTGTATACAGAGTTTTTCTTTTTCTATCCATGGTGACATTTACTTTGAGGAGAATTACTGTAAGGAGCTTCCAGTGTCAGGGCTTTGTAATCCAGGACAGAGAACAGAGTGTTCATATTGTTGATTATTCTTCTATAACAAAACAAAGGGGACAAAATTGGGTGGGACATTTGGTGCCATCCAGATATGTGTCGACCATAACATTATGACCCTATAACTTTATGACTGGCATGTACATTTTCTTCTTGCCGCTGCTCCCATTAAGGGGTCGCCATACTACTCTGTCCTCTACATCTGCCTCTTTTAAACCAACTACCTGCATGTCTTGTTTTACATAATCCATAAACCTCCTCCTTGGCCTTCTTCTTTTTCTCCTCCCTGGCAGCTCCATCCTCAGCATTCTCCTACCGATATACTCCATGTTGCTCCACTGCACATGTCCAAACCATCTCAATCGGACCCCTCTCACTTTGTCCCCAAAACAAAACAATGATTATCTCTTACTCATGGCACATTGTTAGTGGGTGTATATATATATATATATATATATGGCAGAAAGTCAACATTTTGTCCTTTAAGTTGATTAGTCAGAAGTAGAAAAAATTAAAATGCTTATGGATCTGAACAAGTTTGAAGAAGGCCAAATTGTGATGGATAGACGACTGGGTGGGGTGTTTCCTGGTCTGGAGTGGTCAGTATCTAGCAAAAGTTTTCTAAGGAAGGAAGAGTGGTGGACCGGCGACAGGGTCACGGGCGGCAAAGCTCGTTGATGCCAGTAGGGAGTGAGGGCTGGTCCGTAACTGAAACTGCTGAAAAAGTTAATTTTGTTAATGCTCGACGCATTAGGACTGTGTTAGCAGCAAAAAGGGATCTAACACGATATTAGTCAGGTGGTCATAATGTTATGCCTGATCGGTGTATATACACATACACAGCAGGGAAACAGGAAATTTGGAACAAAGTGTTGCCAAACTTGGGTGATGGGCAGCTGTTTGGAACCAGCATGAGCTTGTGCAAACAGCACCTGGAAACTTCTTTTTTCAAGGCTAAACTCGTTTCTTTGAAATGAGCAGACTAGACACAACGTCCTAACTGGTAATGGTGCCAAAATTTCCGCACACTATCCCACTACCATACTTATAAAAGGCTTTTTCAGCGATTATCCCAGGGTCTCTCCGACTCCATGTTCCAAAATGTCCCTTTACCCCTGCACCACCCTAGGTTAAGTGTATTTACTTTTCTGCCCTAAGTACATTCCAACCGTGGATAGTTTATTCCGAAGCATTTTGCTGAAAAGATTAAGGGATCAGTCTTTGTAGAATGCATGTTTAAAGTTAGCATGTCAGCAGGCAGTAATGTATACGCTTCCATGTGTTCGGACCTCTTGGGCCAGCGGAGTTCATGCGTAAACCATACGCCTGGCTGCATAAACCTGGAAGTTCTTCTCAGCCAAGGTTTGTTTAACGGTCAGTAAAAGTAGCCTGTGTTTGTGTTGCATGAGTGCTGATTGATGCCGTTTCTGTTTATACCCGCTGTTTAATACGGCCATAACGCCAAGAGTTTGAGTGCAGCTGTGAGAGTTTCCAGATAGCAGTTGCGTTACACACCCCACCTGCTGTGTCGACAGTGTCAAACAAGTGTGTGTTCATAGTCCAACAAATCACTCATTTAATTGAATGGCTTCATAATTAGCTGAGAACGATGGCCAAAGTTTAAATCGTTTAATATATAAAACATTCTGTTCAGTGGAAGGTAAGCTAGCACAATGTAACTAGCTGACTAGTTGTCTGTGGATTACATTCTGTCTACAAAAAGGAAGTTATGTGTGTAAGGAATAATCGTTTTTGAGGACCTTCGTCCACCATAATGAACTTAGCATAATTCAGAGCTAATATTGTTGCCTGACTCCGCACTTTATAATGAGGCAATGAGGGGACATTGTGCTTTTCAGACACTGAAAATGCAATAATGATAACAGTGAAAGCATATTTAAGTAGCTTAATTACCTAACCCATGATGTATTACACAGGACAAGCTAGACTAGCACTGGACTACCTAGACTAGCTGGGAACTAGCTAGACTAAGCACATGCCTAGATATAGTTTTTAAACAGCCCTAATGTTAATGTTAATGTGCACATTTTAGTTGCCTAGCGTGCACTTGTTCAAGCTAATCCAAGGCTTTCAAACAGGCAGAACCTTCTCGAGGGAGAAAAAGACGTTTGTGCGGCTGAAGAATGAACCTATTCATACGGAAAGAGAGAGATACTTGATGCAGACTCGACGTAGGGCATTAGTAAAGTTTGTTTCCGCTCTTTTGAACACTTGGCCTGAGATGGTCTTTGTGTTGAGGAATAAGTTGGGTAATGAGGTTTCTGGGAGCAAGGTTTCCCACTCACAATGGTGCAGAACTTGTGTTTTGCATAAACTAACCGTCCAGCATGTGGATCACTTGAATATTGGTGTCCAATTTTTCCAACCCGATGATTCGTCAAGAAATTAGATTTCCGACCACCTCGCCGAGAATGTGGCCTAGAAATGCACAAAGGGCTTCCCCTTTACAGCAGTATTTCTTTTAAACATGTGACTTGCCAAAGACGATAAAAGAGACAGACCGAGGGTGACTAATGAAGAATGGCTTGCATAATGGCTTCCTCAGGTGTCGCACCATCTCTTTGCTTTTCTACAGGTCTAATAAGGAAATCCATATGGCTGAATCAGCGAGAGACTTTGTTCCGTTTCGGTTAGATTTTTCGAGGACAACGTATGAGCGAGCGCCAGAGGATCCGATACGTCTGAAAAGACTCGTGAAGGTAGCGTGTCATCCGGACACACATGCAGATGTGCCATGTGAGGTTTCTAATCTCACCATAAATGCTTGGATACCTGATACTAGCAATCAGTCATGATGATCATTATCTTCATTTTTCCCCTTGCAAGATATGTCCAGGATTCTCTGGTCGTGGCGCAATTCAGACGAGAGGCAACATTTTTCTCTTAAACGAGTAATGAGTGCGGCTACGTTCACGCTTGAAGGTGACTTGTAGTTTTTCTTCTGTGGAACTTTGACCGGAGTTGCATTGTTTATCATGATAATGCTAGCACGTGATTAAACTTGACTGCACGTGTGAGATGCACCGGACATCTCGCTGCACATTTAGTCCTAATTAGGTGTTCTGCTAGGTTTTGTGGAGATGTTTGTGGAGACTCTGAGGAGATTTTGGCGGAGTTTTTCTTTTTCTTTTTTTGTAGCGGTTTTGTGGAAATGATTATTATTTATTTATTTGTTTGTTGGGCTTTTTGGAGATGTGGAGATTCGTGCTCATTCAGACGCAAGGGTGTTCGCAAAAAGTCAGATCCTGATGCAGGAGAGGTGAGAAGGCCTGGGGTAGCATTCCATAGACATTCAATATGGTCAGAGCTCTATAGAAGGAGATCTTCCACATCTTCAAGGAGCTGGCTTTGTGCATAGGAGCATCGTCATGCTGGAACAGGTTTGGGTCTCCGAGTTTGAGTGAAGGGAAAATTGCATTCTATGTATACAACATCCTTGTGTGCCATAAACAGTTTGAGGAGAGTGTTTTGGTGTGTTGCTGCCAACACACTTAATAGTGGACAGCCTGGATCGCACTTCTTCTTTACATTTCACAGCTTCTCTCAGGAAAAAAATGGAAAAGTAAGCGTGACAAATCAGAGTCCCAAGACCGGACGATTATTCTTCAGGGGCGAAACGATGTGCAATACAGCTGTGAAAATGTTACAGCTGTTTGCGTGTAAACACCGGACACCTCCTGCTGAAAACTCAGCTGTTCCCACTGTCACAATTCCCATTAAAGCTGGGAATTCAGTTACAATAAAGCAAGCAGGGATGAAGCACGAGGGCAAGACAGGGACCAGTGTGTAAAAATGGTTTAGAATATTAAATGCAGATGTCTGAATTATTGTATAAATGTAACGTCTTTGTTGCCTGCGGTGTTTGGACCCCTAAAGGTGGTTGTGATTTCCATCGTTGGTTTTGCCTCAATGTGAAAAATCTAATAATTACTAACAAGGTTTTCAAAAATGTGGAGAATTTTTATCTCTGTTTTCCGTTTTCCTTCTCTGTTTTTCTTCCTTCTTTTTTCTTTCTTCTCTTCTTTAATTCCTTTCCCCTTTTTTCCATTCTTTCTATTCTTTCTTTTCATCTTTCTTTCTTTCTTTCTTTCTTTTTTTCTTTCAGCTTGTTTAATTTTTTCCTTCCATATTTCTTTTTTTTTCCTCCCCTTTCTTCATTCTTTCTATTTGTTCCGTCCTTCCCTTTAGTTTCTACTTTTTATTCTTTCTTTCCCTCCTCTCTCCTTCATTCATTCTCTCTTTCTTATAGATCTAGGGTTAGTTTGTGTGTGTGTGTGTGTGTGTGTGTGTGTGTGTGTGTGTGTTCATGTAACTAATACCGTATATAGTAGAAGTTGATCCGACCCTGAATCTTTTGTGCGAACATCTGCCTTGAACCATATCTGCTTCCTTAGAGTAAAACCTGTGACGCCTGGAGACGGTTGCGTTTCTCCTGGACTTTGTGCCGAACTTAAGCACATGAACGCGAGGTTCTAAAGTTACACTCCTGAAAAACACATTCTTTACATTTTACAGTTTGCTAACTGCACTAGAGTAATCTGGAACAAGGAAATGACTTTTTTATGTAAGGAATATTAACACACGGTAAAATTTCGATGTAAAAATATGGAAATCGTTCTCGACCAATCAGATTTGTGGACAAGAACTTTCCATTATGGGAAGATGCTGAGATTTTCATTTGGAGTGACGACAATGGACAGGATTAGAAACGAGTTCGAGGGACAGCGCATGTAGGACGTTTTGGAGACAAGGTGAGGGAGGTGTGATTCAGATGGTTTGGACATGTGCAGAGGAGGGACATGGGGTAAACCAGTAAAAGAATGCTGAGGATGGAGCCGCCAGTAAGGAGAAAAAGAGGAAGACCAAGAAGAAGGTTTATGGATGATGTGAGGGAAGACATGCAGGTAGTTGGTTTGAAAGAGGCAGATGTAGAGGACAGAGTAGTATGTAGAACTTTTTTACGGCTCTGCGCTCAAAGACCGCTTCATGGGGTTTGGAAGACGTGGAAGATCTCCTGCTACAGCGCTCCAACTCTATTGAAGAGCTTTGGGACGAACTGGAACGGCACCCCAGGCCTCCTGGGGTCACCTACATCGCTATGTGATTTAATAAGACCCTTGAACATGAATGAGCTCAACTCTCCACCAAATCTCCACAGAATCTAGGGGATCATCTTTCCAGAAGAGTGGAGATCATTATAACAGCAAACGAGGACTAAACATGGACTGGGATGTTCAAAAAGCACTTAGATCAGGTGTTCACAAATCTTTTGTCTATATAGCGTATTATATTTTACTCAGAATTAGCAAACGCATACAGATTATTTTTATCCGTTTAGGGTTACATTTTATGTGATGTACAATAAGCCATGACTGATGAAATGCATTTGGATTAAAGGACACTGTACTGTTTATACACAGATTTAATGGCCTGTACATTGAATAGAAAAATTAAAAGTGTAGTGCAGCACTGTTGTAAATTTTTTTTTTGCCTAATTCCTCTGGACTGTAAATAATTACGTAGTATCAGGACACGGTATGTAAATTGAGGCTTGGGGTTTTTTTTGTTTTGCCTCCCCCATGCCAATTTTCTTTGTCCCTAGTTGTGTCTGAGCGTTTGATGTTTTCTGAACATCTGCCCTGTTGTTTATTATTGAATATGATGTTGGATTTGCCCGTGCTCTCACCGCCTGCCTGTTCCTTCACCCCTGATGAGGACTAGAACGATTAGTTTTGGAAGGAAACCCTTTAAGTAAAAAAGAAGGCACTTTGTTGTTGCATCCTGTTGCCTCTGGCACACCAACGATACAGAAATGCCAAGCACATGGGATGAAGCTCACTAGGTGGACAAAAGTTTGTGGATATCTGAGCATTGTGATTATGCACATTGAACATCCTGTTCCATACTGACTCCCCATTTGGTGTTATAATAAACTCCACTTTTATGGGAAGATGTTCCATTAGATGTTGTGGAGATTTTTCTGAGGAGATCTGAGGTAGATTTTGGGGGAGATTTGATTTTTATGATTGTTTTGTGGAGGATTTTTGTGGAAAGTTCTAAATTTGTGTGGAGATTTTTATTGAGATTTTGTGTGGAGATTTTTTTTTTTAGATTTTTATTGAGATTTTGTGTGGAGTTTTTGTGTGGAGATTTTGTTGTGGAGATTTGGTGGAGATTTTTTACTGAGATTTTTATTGAGATTTTGTGTGGACATTTTTGTGTAAATTTGGTGGATAATTTGTTTAAAGCTTTGGGGGAATTGTTGAGATTTGGGCTCAATCAGAGATAAGGGTGTTAATAGATAGAACCAGGTACTGATGTAGGTGAGGTGAAAAGGCCTAAGGTGCTGTCCCAATGGTCAAGTTTATTTCTATAGGGCTTTTTTCCACAATGGACATTGTCTCAAATCAGCTTTGAAGAATGTAAGAATTAAGGTGATTGATGTGTATTTATGAGCAGCCTGGGGCAACTGTGGCAAGGAAAAATTTTCTTAAATGTTATGAGGAAGAAACCTTGAAAGGAACCAGACTCAAAAGTGAAACCCATCCTCATTTGGGTAATATCAGATGTTTTTTTTTATTAATTCTGGACTAGGTTTGAGTCTTAGGTCAAGTGAAGGGAAAATGTCATGCTCCTGCGTCCAAAGATGTCCAATATAATTGTGTGGTAACACTTTGTGGTAACAGTTTGTACCAATACTTTAGGTCAGCTTGTGTTCAAACCTTATGGACGAGCTTGCACATTTAATAAATAAAAACGTGTCACTGATAAACAGTCAATTCTGCATGATCTGCTGTGGTAAATATGCAGGAACAACAACAAAAATGAAGAAAAAGAAAGAAAAGAGAGGAAGTGCGATACAGGATGCAATTATTCTGTCTGTGATGAAGCGAATCGGGGGCGTTGGAGGACAGGAACCACAGTGGCCCTGTAAGAGCAGAGTTTGAGAATCCGAAAAATGAGAGTGGGATGAAAAAGAAAGAGCGGGAGAAAGAGTGGTGTGTTGTGAATATATTTGTTTCTGTTTCTCTTTAGTTGTGTAGTAATTTGCTTTTTGTTTCACACGTCTATACTGTAGCTGGGACAATCCAAATGTTCAAGTTAATGAAGCAAACTTTGTGTCTTGAGAGAACAAGAGGTAAAGAGAGAGAGAGAGAGAGAGAGAGAGAGAGAGAAAGGGGGAGGGACAGAGATAAAGAGAGAAGGGGAGAGAGCGGGAGAGAGAAGTTGGGGGAGATGGGGGGGTGAGAGAGTGAGAAGACAGACAAAAGAGAGAGGGAAAGAGAAGGTGGGAAGGAGAGAGGGGGAAAGGTGGGAGAGAGAAGCTTGAGAAAGAAGGTGTGAGAGACAGAGGAAAAGAGAGAGAAAAAAAGAGAGTGGCTTTTCTGTAGCTGCAAGTTTCATTTATTTGCTTGTTTTTCTTTTGTCAGCATTAAAAGAAGAGAAAAACGGCAATTTCTAGATCTGAGATAAATTGTTGTCTCACTATCAAACCCTGCGTCGATTTACGGATGAATAGCTGGAAAAGGGGATTTCTGAACACTTTGTTTTTAAATCAAACTACAAGAAATGTCAGATTAGCATGCAAGCTCATTAGTGGGAATTGAAGCCTTTAGGCCAAAAGTATTAGGGCACCCAACTTTTCCAGCCATATGTGGTTCTTCCTCAGACTGTCACCACAAAATTGTGGAAAGATCCAAAAATTGTTCCAGCATGAAGAAGCCAGCTCCACGAAGATATAGCCACATGGGTTGGAAGATGTGACCGATCTCCTGCTATAGAGCTTCAACTCTATTTCGGATGAATCGGAACACCAGTTGGCTTCATCACCCCACATTACATTAATACCTGACTTTATTAACGCCTTTGTGGTTGAACGAGCCCAAATCTCCACAAAATCTTCACCAAATCGCCACAAAATCTGTGGAAATTATTATGCCAGCATATTATCGAATGGGATTTTCAAAATCCTATGCTTAGATGCCCACAAACTTGCATAAAGTGTATGTGATATAATGTGTGTGAGGCTGAAAGAAGGGGTCATGTTACAGAGAACATCCAGGGAGAACTGGCTCTTTCCCTGTGTGGAAGAAGAGCTGTCTGAGAACAAATGACTCACAGCAGGCTTGTGTTTTCCTCACACACATGCTCCATGTGTGCTGCATTATTTCTCTCTTTTTCGTCTCTGGGGCTCTGCTCTAAAATACAACTTCTCCTCGTCTGACAGTTTGACAGCTCAGAGAAACGTATGAATGAATTTAGTGAGGGTAATAAAAACAAATAAATAAAATAAAATCGCATTCTAGAGAGATCTGCTCTTTATTTCCCTTTTTGTACAGAAGTCAGTTCAGACAGAAAGCGGAATCTCGAACCCTTCGAAAGAATGTTGCGCTGTGTAAATACGTTATGCAACGATTTGCTAAATAATCATAAACCCATACTCTATTCACAATAGAAGACAGAAAATGTTTAAAGTGAGGAAATGTACTGTGTGATGGCTTCAAAACTTGTGTACAAAAACGTCAGTGTACATCTTGGAACTGAGAAGACCAGTAGCTAGAGTATTTGGCTAAGGAATGTTGTCCAATTTGTGTGTTAAACATGATTCTACGTGCTTAACAGTCCTGGGTCTTCTTTGTTGTATTTTTCATTTAATGATGCACCAAATTAATTGTGAATTGGTAAAAGGTCTGGACTGCAGGCAGGCCAGTTCAGGAGTCAGACTCTTCTACTACGAAGCCGCATTGTTGTAATCAAAGCAGTATGCGGTCTTCCTAAAATATCCAAGGCCTTCCCTGAAAAAGAGGTTTTCTATAGTTTGGAAGCATTTGTGGCTCTAAAACCTGTATTATATACCTTATAGCATTGATGGAGCCTTTCCAGATGTGCAAGCTTACAAATTCCATAGGTACTAAAGGACTCCCATTCGATTAAAGATGAAGCTTTTTGAAGTGAACGCTGATATAAAAAAAAAAAAAAA
>MU551707.1:732493-764993 GCA_024362625.1 Silurus asotus
AAAAAAAAAAAAAAAAAAAAAAAACAGATGGTCTGTCAAGAAAAATATTCGAATCCACCTAATCTAGCATGTGTTTTAATCAAACTAATATTAATCCAACTAATTGACCAAATAATTAGTATAGAACTATATTAGATTCAATAAAAGTCACATAACTAAACCTATTTAGCCTATATGTTAATCAAACTCATGTAACCGATTTACTCAAAGTATAACTAACATAATAATAAATAGAGTAGAGTAGGGTCTGACTGATGTTATGAGTGTGTAGGAGAAACAAAAACAACGTACAAGGCAGACTTTTATTGGGGGAAAAAAGAGCTTGTGGGCCTCAGCCGCTGCAGAAGACATGGGTGAGCAATCAGGATCAGACTCAGGGGAAGATATGGGAGGATAATAATAATCAGGTGACGGAACCCGGAGAAGTAGGAGAATAATCAGTAGGAGACCAACATAAAGGATAAGGAGGAGAGGGTCGGTTTGTTGCAGGAATGCGGGATTCATCATAGTCTTCATTGACGGTTTGTGTTTTCTGATGATAAACAGCAAGGAGGTCAGATAAAATTGGCGAGGAGTTGAAATTGACAATACTGTCGGCCGAGAACGCTCCTAAGAGATGTCCCAAAACGTCTGTGAGAGGGAGCTGAATAAAAGAAACCAACAGAGATACGATGTAAAAGAGTGAAATCACAATGACTAAAACTTTAAATTAATGAAAAAAAAATTAATATGTGCATGTAGCAACAAAAGTATCGAGCTTATGAATGTTATCTCTGTGAGTTTAACACACTATGCAACATAGTCAATTCGGAAAGTATGAATGACGTGTGAACTCATTCAGACTCAAGGGTGTTAGTAAAGTCAGTCACTGATGTAAGTCAGGTGAGGCTTGGGGTGCAGTCAGCACAAAGAAATTAATCCCAAAGGGGTTGGAGCTCTATAGCAGGAGATCTTACACTCCAAACCATGGAAAGCAGATCTGCATGGAGCTGGCTTTGTACTGCACAAGGGGGATTATCATGCTGAAAGAGGTTTGGCTCTCTTAGTTCAGATGAAGAGAAAATGTCATGAGTTTGAGGAAGAAACACTTATGGATGGAGTAGTCAGTGGCTATAAGATAAAACATTACCTAAATAATGGATAAAAGTGGTTTTCCTGAAATACGAAATTCAGGGGCATTTGACTGGAATAAAGCACTACAGGTCATGCCATTGTCTTCTATAGCAGCATAACTGGGTATTGGGAGATGACGGACCGTTTGCCTTGCTGCATTCGAGCAGAACATTTTACCCCTGGCTTAACTCGCTTTTACACAATCGGGTCCATCTGTTACATGGCCTTTTGTGGTTTTGGATTCGACGTTTGCCAGATTTCAAACTGCACAACCTCCAAATTCTGATTAATAACACTAAGTCTCATAAGCTAAGATGCTCACCAAGTTCTCGTCAGGAAGAAACAGCTTTCCCACAGTCCTGCATAAAACATCATCGTTCTCAGCTTTCAAACCTCGTGAGATGCAATTATTATTCTTGTACATTAACGGAACTGTAACAAATGGACTTTTGGATGTCACCCAGATGAGGACGGGTTCCCTTTTGAATCTGGTTCCTCCCAAGGTTTCTTCCTTTTTTTTTTTTTTTTGCTTGCTCATTAGTAATCTATATATTTCTGTGGTGCTCCTTTTGGAGGAGGTCCATTAGTGAAAATTTGCATACAAATCGATTGGCTTCAATCTCATACTTCTTTAGAATTCATGAGGAAGAAACCTTGAGAGGAACCAGAAACGGAGGAAGCCGTCCTCATCATGGTGACACAGAATGTCCATCCTTTATAGTTCCATCATTGTTAAGGTTTTCCACCGTTCACTGATGGACATTCGAATGCAAGGCTTCATAAAGCTTGCAGTCCTAACTCATTGCAGAAGACCACAGTCCAAGCCAGTTCTTGAGTTCTTCCTGGTTCTTCAGTCTAAATCCATCTTCCTGGTTCTTAACACCCCTTCATAGTAATTTCATGGGTTTTTAGGCTGCTAATGTGAAGAACATTCTCAGCTGTAGCAAGTGGTCCCCAGTTGAAGGGAACTCAATGATTCTCGATGAATGATTGTTTATACTTTGTGAGTGTGTTCACTATGGATGTGTGTGTGTTTGCTGTGAGTTGTATGTGTGTGTATAGTGTACTGCAGGTCTGTGAGAATGGAATAAAGGCTGTGTCTCAGAAGACAGAGCCAGCATTACATCACCTCTAGTCCGAGAGTATCAGCTTACAAACCCTGTCTTATTCCAACAGCCATCTGTTACCATGCAACCACAAACCAACAACCCTAATAGCTTTCCCTCCGAGACTTTGTGGTGTAGAGTGGGTACGGAGAATTTCTGATTGAGAACATCAGGACACGGCACCTGGAACTGCTTTGAATGTCCTTCGTCTTCTAGTTGATTGATGCTCGATTGTCTACTTAATAATGATGTGTGTGTTTTTTGTATGAGCGCAATGTATAGTTGCTATGTATATTGGCAAAGGTTTGTGGACACCTGACCATCCTGTTTCATATTTAGTTCCATTCTTCTGGAAAGATGTAAGACAAGATTTTGTGGAGATTCTGTTTCTTTGTGGAGCTCATTCATACACAAGGGGTGTTAATAAAGTTATGTACTGACCAGTTAAATGAGGTGAGGAGGCCTGAGGTGCATTTCCAATACATACCAAAGGCAATCAATATGGTTGAAGCTCTATATAGCAGGATATCTTCCACTTCTTCTAAACCATAGAAAGCAGATCTTCATGTAGCTGGCATGGTGGAACCATGGTCTCCTAGATCAGGTGAAGGGGGAAAAGTTAATGCCATTACATCCAAAGGCTATACGATTGTGTGAATCCAACTTGGTGGTAGATGTTTGGGAGAAAAGCATACATGGTTGTCGAATTATTTTGGGCAAATATTGTATTGGTTAAAAAAAAAGCTTTTTAAACAGAGATCCAAAACCAAAACAAAATTATTCCAAAAGCGAATGCTATAACTGAATGTTGATGCCTGTTTTTACCTTCAGTAGTAAGGTATATTGAGGTTAGCGAAAGAATCGTATCTCTCGGATCTGTTGACCTCAGCAAAATCTCAGCTTAGTTGACTTTAACCCAAGCCAGATCAAACAGTGATCCAGAGCCAAAGATCAGTTACTCCATACTACACTTTTTAGATTTAATTAGTTTGCTTGGAAACTCGATGTGTTTTTGTTATTCCAGCTCACCACATGTGATTGATCTGATAGACCCAGCTCATTAATGACCACTAAGCTCAACGTTTGTGTGTGTGTGTGTGTGTGTGTGTGTGTGTGTGTGTGTGTGTGTGCGTGTGTTCTGTTTTCCTCAGTCTCCAGGTCCCAGGCATCCTCAGTGAAGCAGGAGGCTCTGCTGGAGAATGTGACACGTTTAGGGGATCGCTCTGAAGCCCTGCAGGAATCTCTCGGCCAGCTGCCTTCGCAAAGCGACCTTCTGGAGAACATCTGGAAGCTGGAGCGCCTCTTCCACAACCATAGTGAAGAGCTGAGGCAGCTAGGTAGAAACCAACTAGTTAGAAACTACCAGTGGTAGTGATTCTAGTAAGTCTTCCTGACCCAAAATTCATGTCTTAAATACTCTTTTGTTCTTCACAGGACACCTGGTGCAAGGTTTGGAGCGGGACATCCAGGACCTGCAGGCGTTCAGCGAACATTCCACGGGCTCTATGGCCCAGATTCAGGAGCAGGTGGGAAGTAGCCAGAGGAATAGCAGCGCACTGGGAGCAGCTCTGGCCCGAGCCACGGTCACCATCCACAGTCAGGATGCTGCTCTGCGTGAGACGGCGGGTCGAATGGACGTCCTACACCAGAAACTGGACGAGGTGGACTGGACCATGGGCTCCATTAACCACTCGCTCAGCAGCCACATCAGCACCCAGCAGTTGCAAATGGAGCTGCTTCAGGTGCAGCTGGGCAACGCGACCCAGGACGCCCGGCGTGCCAGGATCACACAGATCCACCTGGAGGAGCAGATGAGGAATGAGCTAGAGATCCTTAATGTCATCACAGAGGACCTGAGGCTCAAAGACTGGGAGCATTCAATGGCCCTGAAGAACATCACGGTTATTGAAGGTGGGAGGGAAAAAAAAGAATATGGGGTGCCACAGTGATGCAGTGATCTACTCTAATTTATTAATTATATATATATATATATATATGTATATATATCATCCAAATATATATACCTGTAAATATATCATCCAAATATATATACCCATGCTATTGTGCTTTATTATGGAACGTGGACATGACTAGGATGTTTTTGGGGTCCAAATCGCATATTCACCATCTGGATTTTTTAAACACCACCAAATGAAGCTTTGAAAGGCCTTTTTTTTTGTGGAAAGCAATTCATTATGATATCGGGTTCGTTAAGAGAGTAAAGTCCAGATGTTTGTGTACCAGTGCTGGCTATTAGTCCATGGGAAAATGTTATAAACTCACGGTGTCCACGTTTTTTTAGACAAATCCCAAACCAAATCCTATATTACAAACCCCAAACAGCATGGATCGCTCTCCTGACAGCACTTGAGTGCAGAGTACATTTGGTTTGGTTTAAAGTATTAATGACTCAGTGGAGCAAAGGGCGAGAACACAAACCACCACAGAACCGCAGAAATTTGCTTGTGGTCTGCTGAAGGTCGCTCGATCTTTTAAAACAGGCCTCTCGTTCAGAGTGCTGAAGCCCAGGTTTAAACAAAAGATCTGGAGAAGAAAGATTGTAGGGGAATCGAAAAAGACTCCCCAACCTTTAGCTCAGCCTCGTGTGCTGGAGTGATTGAGCAAATGTGTCGGTCTCTGCCAGCTCAGTTCTGCAGAAAGAGCACAGAAAGCCAAGCGTAACAAAAACATTGGCCGGCCATGATAATAGGACCACAGGAGCGCTAGAGGTGTGCAGGAGAGCTCTGCACTGCATCATCTCACATCGCATCTGTGTGGCCTGGGGTTGTTAGTAAAGACACAGTTTGATGGGTTTCGAGAGTTTTCGATTACACAGAGGTTTCGAAGGAAGGAATCAAGCACTTTGGGACATGCTGTTACAAAGTAACCACTAAGCAACCACCTCCCTGTAATAACCCCTAGAACAACCTGCCCACTTAATGTGGTCCATCATCCTTGAACTGTGTTGTAATTTGATGTTTTAGCACTCCCTCGCGTACCTATATATCTATACCCATCTATGTTTTACCTCCCTCAGTCTACCTATTCAAGCCACCAATTACCGCATTCCTTTTTCCCACCCATCACAATTTTCCATGCTCGATATCATTTCACATGTACATTCTCGTGTTACTGAACTAATCGTTCAGTAACATCCAAATTCTTCTGAGCTCTTTAGTAGTTGTTTTTTTCCCCCTGGTTTTTCAGGCCCTCCAGGACCTAAAGGTGAGAAAGGAGACCAAGGACCTCTAGGAGCTGCTGGAATCCCTGGCCTGACAGGCTTTAGAGGTATAACACACACATATTTTGTGAAAGAGTGGGGGGGGGGGAGGCAGTGGCTCATTTTCCAGTGAAGTGTGTAACAGTAATGATGGAGCTACTCCAGTCTTTACATATTTTCCTCTCAGAGGAACAGGCTGTGTGTACAGCCTGTGCTCCTGCATAGAATTGGGAAAGCAGTGAAGGTAGCCCAAAGTTAATAGCTTGTAGATCATTGCTCAGACCCGTATTACTCTCAAACACAATTATTGTTTTGTTCACACTGTTCTGGAATGGTTTTGGGTGGTCTGGCTGACATCGTAGCATAACACACACACACACAGAGTTTTTGTGTTTTTAAATCGGAGCCCCATTCTGTTGTCACTATAGAACTGGTGAAAGTTAAAGTGTGTTTGTGTGTGTTGTCAGGAGTACCAGGAGAAAAAGGCATCCAGGGTCCTCAAGGGCTTACCGGAACCAACGGTGTCGATGGACAAAATGGGGAGAAAGGAGAGACTGGACCAATGGGACCCAAAGGTAATAGATGAGACACACCTTACCCTCACATAGACCTCGATTGCATAGCTGACTTTCGTACTACTCCTGAACTCCGAGATCAATGGATTGATGGTCTGGGGTGTTGTGCAAAGTGCAAACAAATGAGAGTAAATTGAGGCACTGTAGAGTGAACTACTGTATGACTTTAATTTACTGCAGGGGGTTGATTTATTGTGCGAGTCTTTGCAGGAGTCACTGAATGGGTGAGTAAGTTGGGATGAGTGGGTAGTGAATCTATTAGTGAGTCAGTAAGTCATTGACTGAGTCATTAGTCACTGAGTGATTTAGTGACAGATAGGTCATTAAATGAACCAATCACCAAGCCAGTGAGGTGCTAAATGAGAAAGTCAGTGTATCATTTTTTTTAATGGAACCGTTCAGTGTACCCCGGAGTGTACAGTGAGGGAACTACTGAGTGATTATTTCAGTGAGTCAGTAAATACAGCATAAGTCTGAATGACTCAATGGCTGTGGGGTCATCACTGAGTCGGTAAGGAACTGAGTGAGAAAGTCAGTTAATTATTTAGTGAACCACTGAAGGAAGCACTAAGGGAAGCATTAAGTGTACCACCGATTGGACCACCTAGTGTACCACGGAGGGAACCATGGAATGGACCACTAAGCAAAATACTGAGTCAGTAAGTAAGCCATTAAATAAGACCTTAAATGCGTCAGTAAGGATCCTTCATTGGATGAATTAATCACGGTGAGGCACTAAGTGAGAAAATCAGTGAATCAGTTCTTTAGGGAACTACAAAAGGGAACCATTTAGGGAACTATTGACTAAAACATTTAGTAAATAAGTAAAGCTTGATATAGTGGATAAATTCAAAGTGCTTTAGGAGTTCCAGTGGGTTTTCTGCACAAGCAAATCTTTGTAGCTTCCTAAACATATTTTTATTTATAACAATATTTATTTATTTTTTACTACACAGTTTATATGCTGTTTTCTACACAGCTGGATTTACCTCCAAACAGCAAATAAATTAAAAGCCTTAACCGAACCCTATTCAACCAAATGCCTCCATTTAGGCAGTTGCCCACAGGATTTGCTTGAAGGTGTTTTCAGCCTGACTCAGCTGTGAGCTTGAACTCATGCCTGAATGAAAGTCAAAACCGATGCTTTCGATTAAAATATGGAATTTAAAAAAAACAAAACCAGAACGCTCTGAGCTACACAGTCAGGCATGAATATCCAGAACATGAAAGTTGTTGAAATTACTTAAATTTAAAGCTGTCCTGGAGATAAACCACCCATCATCATCCCCCTCCCTCTGAAAACCACACTGCAAAAAAACATCAAAACAAACGATTCAAGATTTAAGCGTAAAAGCGCACACACACAAGGATTATACAAATGATCCTGCTTTTGAAAATTCTTATCCCTCTTTTTTAAAAGACCTTAAGGGCGTGTTAATTTCAGGTTGGAAACAAACAGGATGATACCTCACAAAAAAACTTTGTCTCACCAAAAGTTCTTGGTCTCATTACTCAGCAACACACATCGCACTGTACAAGTGGGTGTTTGCTCCATCATTCCTTGCCTTGTAACCATGAAAAAGTCCATTTGTATACTAAGGAAAGTCTTTGATTCTCTGTATCCCGGTGCTGAAAAGCACGTTTGATCACCTCGTGGTTTTGGGTGTGAAACGCAAACAGCCTGTGTTTACTCTGGTCAAATTTAAGGCAGAGGACGGATGCGTGTAGGGAGCAGGAAGGTATCATTATCGTCATCCTCGGTTAGATTAGAAAGCGTTCCTGAATCCTATAGCACACAGAGCTTCTGAATAACGCTCATAATACCACCCGAACCACCTACTCAGATCTCTTTGTGTACACATTAAACACCAGAGAGAAGTTCATTTGAAATCCTACCTTGTTGCTTTTCCTCCCAAACCCACCCTGAGCAAATTCCCTTGTCTGGGGCAACTTAGAAAAGTGCTTGAAGTCTCGATTAATATCCCAATGCTGCTTCATTAGGATGCAATCAGTCCAAAACACTTCCAGTTATCATGGCAATGGAATTTGTTTCAAAAAGGTGAAATGCTAGTTTACCTCCATTGCCAGAAGAGGTATGTCTTTAGATGTCATTGGAGAATTGCTAAAGATGGTTCAGACATCAAGCTGAAGTCACCTAGGTATCAGAACAGAGAAGAGTTTTTGAAGCATGTCATCCTTGTACGAGGAATGGTGGGACCAGCAGGGAAACTATGCTTTGTTGCACTAGCATCTTCCACATTCCCTAGCGTGAACTTCATTACAGATTAAAGTATGCCCAAAGATCTGACCAGATACGATTCACATTTCTGCATGACATTATCTTCCTTGACTTTTAGATTTATAATGAGCATTAGATTCAGATCTCATAAAGCGCAATTCTCTTTTGTTTTTTTCTTTTTGAAGATTTCTTGTCCGCACTGCATTAGTGCAGTGCAGACTCCTTTCAATACACACCACTGTGCTTTATATTCATCTGTTAACTGGCATTCCCTTCACAATCGCTGTAAAATTCACTGGTTCACGTTCATTTATAAGACCCTTCTTGGCCACTCACCTCCTTACTTAGGTCACTTGCTGCAGCTAAAGCCTGTCACATATAACACCCGGTCCTCACTTCATTTTCAATTAAGCATTCCTAAACCAACTCTGCGTTTGGTCTTGCATCTTTTCAATCTGCTGCCGCTCACAACAAGAATGCTTTGCAAAATACCCTCAAACTGGAAAATTCATTCCAATTTCAACCTTTAAAAAATGATATCACATTTGTTCACGATTATATGCAGTTGTTTTTCTACATAATTTTCTTTTAAAATGTATTTATGTAATTGTTAATTTAGTATGTTTTTTTTTGTAATGTTTTGGTATTATTTTAGCCCTACTTCCCTTTTCCTAAGTGGTTATTCCACTTGTCAGGCCACTATTGTAAATAAGAACCTGTTCTTAATGACTTGCCTGTAAAAATAAAGGTTAAACAAACAAAACAAATAAGCTACTCGCAGCCTTTTATTTCTCAGTAAGCGTAGCTTGATGAGCTCTGTTTGAGTGTGCTGTCCACTGTCAGCAATGGAGCTTTGATAAAGCCAGAAGTCCTGGAGACCTGAAACCACAGCTTTCCAGAATCTCGGGCGTACTCGTTGTGGCAACACACAGGATTCTAAGACGATGAAATCGTGCGAGTCAGACTGCTGAGATCTAATATTTGATACGGCCTAGAACTCACAGCTCGGACATATTTTTTCCCGACCCAAAAGCATTCGAGTTGTTCTGGTCCAGGACAAATGCATTTCAAATTCATAAAAAGTCCTTGAATGTGGCTGGCTATAGGTGGAACGCTTCATTCTCACTATAACTTACATTTAAGTGCCTGAAATTATCCGTATTTTGGCAAGCAAATTGTGTAGAATTCATAGCAAACACCAATAATCTCAACAAGGAACAAGGAATTTCAGCAATGTGTGTGTGGGCCAGACCAACTATTGTGGTTATATGGGAAGACCTGACAGAACATTGTAACCGACAAAACTCTCTCAATTATAGCTAGTATATAATTGGGACAAGCTTGGGATAGCAGGTCTTGAACCCCTGACCTCTGAAACCCAGAGCCTTAACTACTGAGCTACCACCTCCCCGAAGTACCAGTGCAAACTAGCCATACAGTTATTCTGATACAACCTTGCAGACAAAGCAATGACTGGTGGACATTTTTTTTGTATGAACTTTCAATCAACAGAATTGTGAGTTGACTCGGGTTAGTGACCCTGCAGCATTGGAAATTGGACAAATTTTGCGATTATCATGTTGTAAATTCTCTTGAATTAGCTCAGATCAGAGTCAATTTATTATTTTGCAGACATTCTGTGGTTACGTGGTTGTTTTCGTTCCTGGCCCCCAGATTGTGAGGAAGGTAACTTTTGAAAAGTTTTTAAAAGTATTTGATGTCACCCTGAAAGCTTATCTGCATCCAAAAACCCATTAGGATTAAATGTACGATTAAATGTGAAGCAAGCTGACAGTTGAGAGGGGGAAAAAACAGCCTAAAAGTAGTCTTACTTCAGAGGAATGTAGCCAAGAGAAATCTGCACTCTTTCAGCAGGAAAAAGATTTATCTAAGGTTCTTTGGGTTGCGCCTCTTGAGGAACCTTGATTTGCAGAGACCTGTTAACCAGCCACCCTCCAGGAATCTTTCTTTCTGAGAGGGATGTTCTAATCATTCTTAAATGCTTTTCTCTTTTAGGGCAGAGAGGAGAACGGGGACTCAAAGGAGACAAGGGTGACCGAGGGGATCAAGGAGCCAAGACAGGTCAGCTTGCTTAACTTCCTCTTATATCTTGCTTGGGCCAAACCGAATTTGAGAGCGAGAGAGCAAAACAATACCAAGCCTGTAAGTTCCTGTGTTGCATCTCCCACCTAATGTGAAGGCTCTGACTATAAAATAAACATCCGTTAACCACCAGACTACAGCAAGACTATAAACATGAAGAAGGTTGAAGAGGTTAGTGACATTGTGCTGCCCTTGAAGTAAAAACAAATGTTAGTAATGGCGGGTTATAAAACACACCCACAGCAGGATTTGTTGTTTTTAGCTGGACTTCCTGCTCCTCAGAATGAGTCGTTACAGTGGAGGGGGAACTAAATTGTTTTCTGGATTTACGACTTAAAAAATAATAATTTGGCTCATTTGATCTGGTTGAAATTAGCCTAAAGTTCCTAACTTCCAGCAAAGTTCCTGATTTCCTGTGTTTGAACAGGGTTGGGGTTGGGGTTAGCTCTATAAGTCCTCCAAGTTCTCTAAAAGATTTTGCGCATCCTGGAGTGAATTTCTAGAAGAACAACTCAAATATTCCTTGACAAGATCATGCCTTAATATCAAAGGTTATTGGTCATGTTAAGTGTGGGTTAGCGCCCACTTCAGAGAACCAGAATCAATATTTGTATCTGTATAAAATGTATGAATACTTGCTGGTTGTACAGATTTACACTTAAAGGCTGCAACTACGAATATTGAAATAGAAGGAAAGTTCCTTGCCTTCAGAATCGAGTTATGCGTGTCAGTTTTCTTTGGTTTTTCATTCAAAAAAATTGGAAATTGTGCCCCATTAGGTTGCCAGATTTTTCCTAGAAATTCAACCTGGTCCCCAATGCTGGACATCTATCAAAAAATATATATATACAGTTGTGGTCTCTCTAATGGGAAGATTTTTGGAAAATGATACGTAGTAGAGCATAAATAAAACCATTTGCTGGAACTGCACCCCAAAACAATTACAATCAATATGTGGGTTAGCAGTTTTAAAACAATGGTCTTTTTTTATGGAGAGTTTTGGAAAGTCGTGCAGGATGTAATCTAGGTCAATTTGATTCTAAAATATTTGTAGAAAAAAAGCTGCAATGGTGTCTTCATTAAATGAGGCAATGAAACACTAGAACTGGGGAGTGTTGGCAACCACAGGTGATCCAGATTAGACAGACTTCCTTATTTTTTCAGTTTGTATAGTTTTCAGGAGCGAAAAAATGTGTGTTTACAGCAAGTGTTTAGAGTAGGACAGCGAATGGAACGCATCAAGGATGTGTACGAGCTGGGAAATAAACCATTGAAAATAAAGGTTTCATAAAAAAATAATAATTTAAATTAAATAATCACAAAAACAAAATTATATCAAAAAAGTGTGTGTATGAAGATCGCAATTGTATTTTATTAAAGGGGTGAACATACGCCAATGTCTGGCAATACAAGGTTATGCTGTTTTAGGACATTATTTAGAGACCAGACAGATACATAGACTACATTACTTTTACAGCCAAATGTGGTTGGATGCAGAAGCATGATATTTTTCCTTCACTTTAGCTCAAAACCTGGTCCAGCATGACAATGACTTCTGTGCACAATGCCAGCTCCAGGAAGATTTCCTTTGGAAGGGTTGGAAAATGTGAACTTTATTGGATAAATATGAACACAGGCTTCATCACCTCACCTACATCAGTACCGGACTTTACCAATACCCTTGTGTTGGAAATCTCCACAAAATCTAGTGGAATATCTTCCCAGAAGAGTGGCGGTTATTAAAACAGCAAATTTGAACTAAATGTGGAAATGTGTAGCTGTAGGTAAAAAGTTAAATTCCCATCATTATGCATTTGCACTTCAGGAAAGATTTCTGTGGTGATGGTTGCAGTAAAAGATCTGTGTGCTGCTGAGGGCGAGTGTGTGTAGGTTTCTCCGGCAGAACATCTACAAAACAAAAACTCGAATCAGTTCTGATTCCTCTGGTTAAAAACCTGCCTTCCAGGTAGGGTTCCTGGTGTCCCGTCGGGGAGCAGGAACTTATACAGTTCAGAAATTAATAAAAATAATCAGCTCTGGTTCCTTGGGTGTCTTCAGTTCTGGAAATGGTTCATGATTACCAGTGGATTAAAAACAACAAGGTTCCATTTTCAATCCGGTTCCTCTCAAGGTTTCTTCCTGATATCTCAGGGAGTTCCCTCACCAATATCAGTAATGTCCTACGTCCAAAAAAGCATGTTTCAAGCTCCCGTATAGGTTCCAGGTTGTCCAGCTGTAAGCTTAGTTTCCCACCTCTTGGACAGAATCCCAAATCCCAAATCCCAAATGAAGACCAGAGTGTAAAATTGTAACACTGATCATTTTTTCACCGGTTGGAAATAAGCCGATTGCGGAAGACAGTAAAGCACTTCC
Organism: Silurus asotus; assembly: GCA_024362625.1. Lineage (NCBI taxonomy): Eukaryota > Metazoa > Chordata > Actinopteri > Siluriformes > Siluridae > Silurus > Silurus asotus. The sequence goes on from MU551707.1 coordinate 745,223, forward strand.
TGTCAGCGGGGTAATGTTCTTTTACTGAGTGCTGAAAAGGAAATTGAAAAGGAATGAGCCTCTTAAATAATTATGGGAAACATGTGATATCAGATAAAAACGATCAGTCATGAAGCGTGTTAGATTTCACCCGCTAAGCTATTCAATCGTTCTTCAGAACCACAAAACATCACCCCCCTTTGAAAGAGAAAGTGATTCATTTCCTCTCTGCATGTTTGTCACATTCTTTGTCCAAGTCTTTAAAGAATTCTCTGATAAAAAACAAATCCAACCCCAAGCCTGCAGTTTACAAATCTGCAGGCAAACCTGGAGAAATCAGCACTACAGCTTTTCTATACTGCTATATGAACAGTTGTTTTACATTAGCAGGATGGTTCGTGTTAGCAATTATGCTAATGTTTCGTGGTTGCCTTGGCACCGATCGCATGATGAGCACTTGCCCAAAATCGAGACAAGTTTAAACTGCGGAATCTTAGCAACAAGGTGCCTTGTTTTCCAGGAAGAGGATTGATCCGGGTAAACAGAGATGTTGTAATGGAACCTAGGCAAAAAAAACGATAGTTGATACGCAGCAGGCATTTGCCTGCGATCAATCAAACATTTGCCGAGCTGCCATGATTATTATTGCACCGTTTGTTTGAACGAGGTTTTAATGCGATTCACAGCCGTGCCTTCAAGTCGTGGTCCTGCTGGTCACAGTGTTTTAGGTATACAATGAAGGAGCACCAGCACCACACTGTAAAGACACCAGAGCACCAGGGTGAACCGGAGCGTGAGAACAAATGGTGTGACCGGAAAGCCGAAGGTCCTCAGAAGAGTATGCTACCAACAAAAACAAAAAAGCCTGCACATGTGGAAACCAGAGACAAACTACACACATGCTGAGAGCAATCAAGCATTGTCCTTGACTTGGATATCAGGCCAGCTGGATTACAGGCTAGAAAATCTATCACTCAAGCTTAAGCCTGTTGTATGTCAGGAAAACTGCTTTAAACACCAACAAAAGCAGATACAAGGCCCATTTAAAATTGGCAGAAACAAGCACAACAAAAAGCAGTAGCAAAAGGCCTGTTCTTGATCAAAAATATAAAACACACCTTTGGCACCACGGCCCATTTATGGCTTTCGTAGGCCAGAGTCAAGGCCTTTAATCTACTGTGGACATCTGCAGGATGCCTGAGGAGCAAATTTTAGCAACTGAGTGACATGAATAAACCACAGAATTTTGGAAACCATTCATCATACCGCATCTGGGATATACAAGCCAGGAGCAAATCGAAGTAATCAAGATAACAAGAGGCTGAGCAGAAACCCTGAGTTGCCTCCTTGTCAGATCTTTTTAATGTGTCACAGGAGAAACAGAGTAAGGGTTCTGCATCCAATCATATACATTCACGTTTAGGCACTTTTATTCTGGCCTGAATCATTATGGAGCTCAGGAACTTGCTTAGGTGGAAATCCTATGGATAGAGTCTAGCAAATCTAACTACTGGCTTGTTTCTAAGTGGATAGAGACACCCTGGAGTGGCAGAAGAGAACATCCAAAACATTGCACAAACAGTATCTCAGGAGTTCGGAATCAAATCAGGAATGGTGGATTTATTTGGGCATTGAATTTCACCAACTGGACCTGGATAGTGCATTTTTTTTAGAAGTAGTGATCACTGAATTGCTGATGACTTGCTGTGGTCCATGATGATCTACAAGCCAAAGCATAGTCAATATGTATTACCTTGAAGAGAATTGGAATATGGGGGCTAAGACAAGGGGCACTGTGCCTTATCAGTGTAGATATAGCAAGCATGAAAAAAATTTGAACGGTACAAGCATCCCCATAGGTTCTGTAGGACTCCACAACCACAAGATGGACAAGAGAAGAGGGGTCAAAAAGGTGTGTCCTCACTAGGCCATTAGTGTGGCCATCATTCTTGCCAAGTGGGTCCAGATTAAGGTCAAATATTTCTGGGTCCTAGAACTGGTTTGGTGCCAGAACAAGAGATAATTGATTGCAGGTTTACTTTTGCAGAACTCCAATAAATCAGACAGCTTTAAAACAGGTGTCTTCTTCTTCTTCTTTCGGCTGCTCCAATTAGGGGCCGCATTGGAGTTCGTATTTCATGGTTCAGGCGGCACCCTGCTCCTAAATATGGCTCATCATCACTATGGATTAAGCTACAGTTCTCATTTCCTATGTGATTTTTGTATAAAAAAATGACTGGTTTATATCACAGGCCATGTGCTTCCCAGCAGGAGTGAGAGCACCTCGGCTAATAATGCACTCAAAGTGTTTGTGCATATGTGCATTAGCAGGGGTTTGGCTTGTTTTCAAGTCTAAGGTTCAGCCAAATCCACGATCATTTCCAGCTCCAGCTTTCGAAATATTTGACATAGCTCGGGATAAGATAGGAGCGTATCCAGTAAGCACTATGAAAATGTGACGCACGGGATTTTTACGCTCTAATGCAGTTGTTTCAATTGTTTATCGAGCTTTTTCGAAAGTGTCCATTTCCTGATTTTGCAATAAAAAGGCCTAAGCAGGGCCTGGCCAGCAGTGTGTTCTGGCAAATGAAATGGGACGAGAGGAAGTAAGCATGCTAGGAAATGTTTTCCGCATCAAAAAAACAACATTCTGGAGAACACAATTGTTTCACAGTAAAATGTTTTCATTCCAGCAAAAGAAAAATGGCATATGTTCGAATCCTAATGATCTACTGTGCGCTCTCCGGTCACACGCTGCTTCAATTAGAACGACAGAGAAAGTTCTGCTTCCCAGAATTGCACGGCATCTGGGACGCATTTACGAGATGTCCGTCCAGCTCTCGGCAGGCGAGACGCCACGCTCGACCGTCCCACGTCTTACTAACCTCGTGTTTGTGTAAACAAGGTTTTCTCCTAGACGTCCCCTACATTGTCCATATGTCCTTGTACGTGGTCTGGATTTAGCGCTAATCACTGCAAGGCAAGATGCTACAATGTAGTACCGCGTCTCATCCTATGGATTTCGTATGGATTTAAATCTGACTGTCCGACCTCGCGGAAGGGATCAAGGCTAATGCGTCTCAGCTGGTGGAGCTTTTAGTTCCAAAAGCAAAACGCCTTAGACAAATAAACCGCACGCAGATCCTCCTTTTATTTTTACAATCATGAGGAGGAAACTGATGCTTTCAGTCAGGTTTATTTCAGGTCGCACGGGTTCTTCTGCCGGTTCTACCACATGTTCTATTTGCATTCCAATTTTCTGGTCTAAGAAGCTCCAGTTTTCTTGGAAGATGTGCCACTAGATTTGAGATTTTGGTGGAAATTTGCACTCGTTCAGCTACAAGGACATTAGTAAAGGTACTGATGTAGGTGAGGTGAGGAGGCCTGGGGTGCAATTCCAATTCATCCCACTAGGGTTGGAGCTTTAGAGCAGTATATCTTCCACAATTCATGGAAAGCAGATCTTCATGGAGTTCCTTTGTGCAACAGTCATGCTGGAACACGTTGCTATTTTCAAGTGAATGGGAAAAGGGGGGGGGGGGCGGGCACCCAATAGGGGGGGGGGGATCCCCAAAGCTTTTGTCGATATTGCGTGTGATATAAGAATAACAATGATGTATGACTTTTGAGTTTATCTTTAGTACAATGCGTGTGTGTTGAGCAGAGAACAATGTGCTGGTGCGTTTGGTGAACGGCTCGGCGGCACACGAGGGCCGGGTCGAGGTGTACCACGAGGGTCGCTGGGGCACGGTGTGTGATGACGTGTGGGACAAGAAGGACGGGGACGTGGTGTGCAGGATGCTGGGATTCCGCGGAGCACGCGAGGTCCACAAAACCGGGCGCTTCGGACAAGGCAAGGAGCGCACCGACACCACCGATCAGCCCACACACACACACACACACACACACACACACACACACATACACACACATACAGACTGTGTTTAGATTTTAGGTGTCCCCCCCCCAACAATCCCTGTATAAATCCTTCAACAGCAATTCACAGGAAGGTTGAATCTGTTATTCACGCCGATTTTCACACCGCGTCCCATCCAAACGTGCGTGTGGTGAAAAAGAGCGTTGGCCGGCTGCCTTGCCAGTGAAGTCAAACACTTTCCGGACACCGGAATTTCTTCTAGCGTTCGGAATAAGCTGCGGTGGCCGAGAGGCCAAATCAGAGCGACAGTTAGCTTTTTTATTTATTTTTTTATACAGAGGGTTTATGGTGTGCGTTAGAGCACGTCGATTTTGACATTAATACAGCTTTATTAGGAAAACTTGCAGCCTTGATGGACACACACACACACACACACAAAAGAGCAAAATGTTTTCCCAGATCGAACAAAAAGTACAGTGTGTGTGTATGTAATGATTTATCCAGCTCTGTTCATTTCGAAATACCGCTGGTATCTTCACACCTCATCGATTCTTGGACCCGGAAAAAGAGATTCTCCACGACGTCATGTCACACCTTATTAAGAGCAAAAGTATTTGGACACCCGCTTCTTACAACCACGATGGAGGCACGCAATTAAATCGGACGCCTTTGAATGCAGGAGCATGAAAGAACTTCATGAAAATCTGCTTTGCATGAGGTTGGAAGATGTGGAAGATCTCCTGCTTTGGGATGAATTGGAATGCCACCCCAGGCCTCTTCGCCTTACCCCACATCAGTATTTGCATATTAGTTTTTAAAATTAACAGACACACACGGCTAAGAACCAGGTTATGAAACATCAGCGTGGTTTTTGGAACCAGTCAGGAACGCGGCGCTGTTAGGAGGAACCCTCGTGTCTGAAGCATGATGTCAGGATGAGAATCGGCTCAAAACGAGTGTTTTTGTTATCCCCCAAAAAAGAGGCCTCCTTTTTTCTTCCTTTCTTTTTATTATCCTCCCATTCGAAAAGCACTGCAGTCATTTTTCAGTTGACGTCTAATTAAAATCGTGTGTGTGTGTGTGGAGGCTGCGCTTTTTATGAGGACAGAGAGAAGAGAGTGCCTTTGCGTATACACAGATGTGTGTGTGTGTTGTCCTGACATTGCCAAACTAATCCAGACACACACACACACACACACACACACACACACACACACACACACACACACACACACAGTGTATTGGCCTCGTTCCAAATGGCATGCCTGGAAAATTAAAAGATTTTACCCAGGGATTTTTCTTTTTTTTTTTTCTCTATAAGATTGATGAGCTTTTCGACTCTGATCATCTCCATCTCTCTCTCCGCCACACAGCTGGAAACATCTAAAAGCTCAGCTCAGAAGTCTCTCCGAGGGGCTCGGCTCGCCAGTGTAGTGCACCTATATCACCACTTGGAAGGGGAACAAAAGGAAAAAGCGTACAGAATGTAATGCAGCCCTGTCGGATTCGAGTGGTGCAGGATGAAAGCTGCTGGAGCTTCACCGAGGCGGTGATCTACACCACCTCCAAACGCTCCAAAAGCAGAGTTTCTGGGGTGTAAATCGGCGCCGGGCCCCCCTCCCGTTGCTGCTTCGCTCGTTACTTTAGTCGCAAATAATTGGAAGTGATTTTAATGTTTCCAGTGCGATTTGGACGTCTTGTGCCAGCTGAAGGAGCAGTTCGGAGGGTTCAGGGATTTAGTTTAAGAAGGAGAAGGTGGGAGAGAGAAGAGATGGAAAAGGGAAATGAGGAGGAAAGAGAAGGAGAAAGGAAAGAAGGAAAAAGAAGGGAAAATATGAACCAAAAAAGATTAGATGAGAGAGGGGAGAGAAGAAACGAAAAGAAGAAATAGGAAAAGGTGAAAAAGAGTGGAGTAAAGGAGAAAGAAAAGAGAGAATGTACCAGGAAATAAAAAAATAGGTAAAGGAGAGACAGAACAGGTAGTAGAGAGAGTGTAGAGAAAGAAAGAGAAAAGAAAAAAGTAAGGAGCTAAGAAACAGTAAAAGAATAGAGAAGAAACAAAAAAACATAAAAGGGAGAAGAGAAAAAGAACAGAAAAAGGGGAAAGTAAGGAGAGGTGAAACGTGAAGAGACAACGAGCAGGCAAAGGAGAAAGACGAAGGAGAAAAAAAGAGGCAAAGGAAAGAAATAACAGGTCATGGAGAAAGAAAGGAGGAACAGGAAAAGGAGAAAAAGAGGAGAAAGGAAACAGGAAACAAACGGAGAGCAAGAGAAGAGAGTGGGAACAGGCAAAGGAGAAAGGAACAAAAAAAAAGAAGCGACATAGGGGAGAAGGAACAGGAAAAGTGGGGAAAAAGGAGATAAGGAACAGGAAAAGGAGAAAGAAAGAGGAGGAAGGAGACAGGAAAAGGAGAAATGGCTTCAAGCAATCACCAGGGGACGATTTGTCATAATAAGCCAAAAAAATAATTTCCTGCCGTTTTCTATTTAAGATCTCCCGAATACTCGAATCTGATTGGTCAGAAGAAAACAACTGCTATTAGTTACAATTATATACTGTAAATACAATCGTTTCTATAGTTGACTCCTGCAGGTATAAACGAGTTTTAAAGTGTCTTTATAGTGCCTTTTCTCCCGTAATGAGACATGCGTGGGCGGAGTCGCTGTTGTCGGGTGATAGAAGCAAACCCAAACAGGAAGTAGCGAGTTTTTAACCTCCTCCGTCTTTCCGCCCTGCAGGTACCGGTCTGATCTGGATGGACGACGTGGCATGTATCGGGACCGAAGACACCGTCCACGAGTGCAAGTTCTCCGGCTGGGGCAAAACCAACTGCGGGCATGTTGAGGACGCAGGCGTGACATGCAACCCTTAAACCCCGCCCCCTTTTCAGCTGAATGGACTGCTTCATGTTCAGGACTGCAGCACAGCGGCTGATTGGCTGAGAGAGTTATGCAAGGACCTGGTGTCCCCTACCTTAATCAAAAAACGAGAAAGACAAGACTATTCCAAAGGGGATGGGTCCAGTTTCGACAGGGCCAATAGGGACTTCTCCTCAGGACAAAAAAAGAAGGGACTGCGTTTACATCCTGATTTTATATAGCACACTTTTTAGTATGACCCCAACTTTTGAGCGAAGCACATCCAAATCCACTCCTAGGAACAGGAAATGTGTACAAACAGGACGTGCCTGTCAACAGGAAGGTCCTGTCAACAAGAAGTGCCTGTCAACAGTACGTCCATACAAACTGCAGACGTTTTAACCATTTGAATATCTGTCCTGTATACCAGATAGGGAAGAAATCCGTGCCATTTCACCTGAAGTGCCTTTGAGATCTCAAATCGTCAGCATCGGCTGAAGTTTCTCTGCTATGTACAGAGTCTCAAGCAGGACGAAATATTCCTGGAAATCTGCTTTCCTGCGCACCTTCGTTCCAAATCTCCTCTTAGCCGAGACGCTAATACAGAGCTTGATTAGCAAAGCTAGGATTGAAACGAGATCGCCAAATGGGGCACATCTCCAAAAACCAGGGTGGGGATTAATGGATACTTTCCATCATGCATGTTTCCCAGTTTGAAAAACGAGAAAAATTCTTTCACTCCTTTTTCTGACATAAAAGAGACGGATCTTGATACAGATCTTGTATGTATGAGCACTTCCAGAGCTTCTGAACATGCAGGATTAATACATTTACTGAAATAAAGCTTGAAGAGTGTTCACCACATACATAGTGATTAAGATTTAGGCCACGCCCCCTGTCTGAGATTTTGGGGAAAAAAATTAGGGTTTGAATAGGTGTATTTACTAAATCTATAACGTTTTAGGTCATGCCCCTTGTCTGAGATTCTTTAAAAAAATAGGTTTTGAATAGGTGTATTTACTAAATCTATAATGCTTTAGGCCACACCCCCTGTCTGAGATTTTTTATTTTTTAATATAGGTTTTAAATAGTAAAATATTGGTGTATTTGCTAAATATATAACGTGTTAGGCCACGCCCCCTGTCTAAGATTTCAAAAAAAGTGTAGGGCTTGAATAGGTGTATTAGCCAAATCTATAACACTTTAAGCCACAGCCCCTGTCTTAGCTTTTTTTTTGGTGAGGGGGGTTTGGGGGAGGGGGGTGAGTGTAGGGTTTGTATTTGTGTATTTACTAAATTTATAACGCTTTAGGCCTCGCCCCCTGTTGAAAATGCAAAAAAAAAGAAAAAAGAAAAATGTTAAGGTTTGTATTTGTGTATTTGCTAAATCTTAAATGCTTTAGGCTACACCCCCTGTCTGAGATTTCGAAAAGTGTAGGGTTTGTATAAGTGTATTTGCTAAATTTATAATGCTTTAGGCCACGCCCCCTGTCTGAGCGAGTTGTCAGACACTTCGGTGTGTAATTGATCGTTTAATTTGAGCGTAAAAGATATATTTAGCTACTACTGCTTCCTGTACAGGCCAAGCCCTGCCCACATGCGACATTACTCTATGGAAATCCTAAGGGACTCGTCGTTAAAGTGAACATGGAATCAAGATCGCTCTGGTTTATCGACTGCATACTTCAAGCGTAAGGAATTAGTTTGTATTTGAACACACATACTATAGGGACAAAAGTATTGGGACACCTGACTTTTCCAGCCACATGCGCTTTTTTCAGGAACATAATTGTACTTGTGTAGATGTTGTAGCAAGAAATTTTTCCCTTCTTGAACTAGAAGATCCAAACCTGTTTCAGCAGTACACAAAGACCCGCTTTCCATGGGTCTGAAGACACGGGAGATCTCCTGATCTAGAACTCCAATCGTATGGAATATCTTTCAGGATAAATTTCAAACACACCCCAAGACCTCAACACCTTGTAGCTGATAAATCTCCACCTTGATTTAGTGGAACATGCCAGAAGATTGGTGTTTATTATTATAACAGCAGGTGGGGAACTTCATGAGGAACTTGATGTTGAAATTTTAGGAGCAGGTGTCCAAAAACTTTTGATCCATAGCATGCGTGAGAGAGCAAGAGAAGTTTCAACACTCACATTTTCCTTAAGTGCCTCTTTCCATCGATCACACACACACACACACACCTTTGAGACAAACCATCCTTTTACATACTTATAAAGTCTCGAAATGATTGATACTAAAAGTATTTTTTAACACGTTTTTGTTTTGTATTATCAAATCTTGAACTGTTTGAAAAAAAAAAAAAAAAAAATACGTCTTCCGATAATATAACTGGGTGTTTTTTTTTATTGGGACTACTTTTCAGTTTACCACTGAGCTGCATAAGTGGATAATAGGGGCGGGCTGTCTTACGAAGGCCCGCCCACTAAACAAAAAAGAGCCAATTTGTGGGAATGAGAGCTAGATGGATAGATGAAGAGAGAAAACGGCACCTGAGAGTGATGGAGAGATAGCAAAAATGAGAGAAGAAGGAATGCCATATGGGAAGAGAGATGGAAAGGGCGGAGAGAGACGGAAGAGGAAAGAATGAGACAACAGTTGAAAAGACAGAAAGAGAGATGGGTGGATAGGGAAAGAGAATAGGAATAAAAGAGATGTAAAGAGTGGAGGTGGAGAAGGTGGAATTATAAAAAGAATTACAATGACGGTGTGATAGAGTAAATAAAAAAAAAAGATAAATGAGAAAATGTAATTTTACCGATGGATGGATGGATGGATGGATGGATGGATGGATGGATGAATGGATGGAGAATGAGATGACATTAAGGCAGTTGGAAAGAGTTAGGAGATAGAGGGAGAAAGATAGAGATAGGTGGATGAATAGATAACTAGATGGATGGATGGATGGATGGATGGATGGAATGAGCTAGTAAGAGAGATGGAAAGAGTGCAGAGAAAGAGATGGAATACAAATGACAAATAGTCTAATGGAGAGAGAAGGAAAAATAAAACTGAAGACTCCTTCCATCAATACCTTCTCAACATTCAGAATCCAACATGATATTTTACAGTCTACTCTAAAACTCCGCCCCTTTCTCTTTCTCCTCACCACAGGATGGGGCCTTCATATGGGCTGAAATATGTGCCACCAGAAACTGAATTTGAATAACATAATTTGAAATTGTATTGTTTAATTTGAATCATTGCATTGAAAAACTGATTCTGAATTGTATCATTTGAAACTGAATTTATTCAAAAACTGAATCTGAATTGTATCATTTGAAATTGAATTTATTCGTTTGGAACTGAAGTCCAATAAAATTTGATCCTCACTGAAAATTAAACTCTCTATATATCTTCACATTCACTTCTCACAATTCAGATTTAGTTCTCAAATTCAATTTCAAGTTGCTGAGACAGACATCCGGGTAGTTGGAGGATGAAGGAAGAGCAATCGAGCACAGATCGATAGCTAGCGTTCAAGTGCTTGCCTTGCTGACTGGCTTGACCACCATGGATTCGGCTGGGACAAATACGGTAATGACAATTTATTTTTTTACGATCACGATCTTTTGTTTAACTGTTGTTAATGTTATAGCTATTTTGTAGAAACGGGGGAAATTAAATCTTTCTCCCGACGTTGCAAACAGTAGCTATAACATTAACAACAGTTAAACAAAAGATCGTGATCGTAAAAAAATAAATTGTCATTACCGTATTTGTCCCAGCCGAATCCATGGTGGTCAAGCCAGTCAGCAAGGCAAGCACTTCTTCCTTGTTTCATGGCGGGTACGTACTATGCTCCAAAACGTAGGTGCTGATTGGCCCAAGAGGAGTCCTGTGCGCCAATGAACGCTAGCTATCGATCTGTGCTCGATTGCTCTTCCTTCATCCTCCAACTACCCGGATGTCTGTCTCAGCAACTTGAAATTGAATTTGAGAACTGAATCTGAATTGTGAGAAGTGAATGTGAAGATATATAGAGAGTTTAATTTTCAGTGAGGATCAAATTTTATTGGACTTCAGTTCCAAACGAATAAATTCAATTTCAAATGATACAATTCAGATTCAGTTTTTGAATAAATTCAGTTTCAAATGATACAATTCAGAATCAGTTTTTCAATGCAATGATTCAAATTAAACAATACAATTTCAAATTATGTTATTCAAATTCAGTTTCTGGTGGCACATATTTCAGCCCATACCTTCATACCTTTAACTCCTCCTGGGAGTGCGATAATGTACCACCAGCACTGATGTTACAGACCTCGCTCGCTCCACTCCACCAGAGAAACACAAGATGTTAAGAGGTTCATTAAAAAAAAACCTTTTGGTGACAGATTTGTGTTTTTTCTAGACTTAAGCTCAGACCGAAAGCCTTCCTCCGGATCCGCGTTCCTATAAAACCGAGCGTCCTGAATCGACCACACAGGCGCAGACACTGCGGTTAAACGTGACGACGCCGGTTTGGGGTTTCGTGGGATGGTTTACTAGTAAAAAACAGGGAGAAAATCAAAAGGAGAGGCAGTAAGTCACTCAAAAGACCTCAGATACGTTGGCTTTATAAACTTCACGTTTTGGATGGTGGGGGATTTTGACTCAAGCCTCTGAGAGAAACTGGCGACTTTGTGAGAAAGGATGAGTTTAGGAATAGGAGAGGGTTGAAGAGTTTGAGGACAATAGACCGTGTGGGTTTTGTGTAATAATAATAATAAGTGCAAGAAATTGATTTTTTATTTTTTTTTGGGGGGAAAGAAAAGAAACACAAATTAACGTAAATTAAAGCTACAAAAAAACAAAGAATGCAAGAGAATGAACTACAGGAAGTGAAAGAAAAAAAAATACCGGAAAAGTAAACAAACAGGAATTTTACAGAAAGAACAGAATAAAAAGAATGTAATAATAACCAGTGGTGCAAAAAAAGAAGAATTTGAACAGTGTAATAGAGAGGGAATGAATGAAAAAGAGGAGAACAAAACAAATGAGAAAAGAAATACAAAAAAACACACAAACATGGGTGTAATAGCATTATATCAAATTCATGTGTTCCAAAATTACACGACATTTACTGTGCACACTCATGTATTTCCACTAGATGGCGTTGTATTCATTACAGTTGCCAGGCTTTAAACTTCATCGTTTAAAGTCACCGTTAAGATAGATGTACTTTTATAATTCAAAAAGTTATTGTAAATGTTACAGTGTAAATAAGAGAATGTAAATTTAATGTGACGATAGAATGTAAATGCATAATTCAAAAAAGGGAATGTAAAACAAAGTAGGGAATGTAAAGTTACAGTGTAAAGAAATTAATGTAAAGATACAATGTAAAAAACAGAATGTAAAGATATAGCAATGAAAGGAAATGTAAAGTTATAATGCAAAAAAAGCGAATGTAAATATCTAATGTAAGAGAAAAAAAAGGAATGTAAAAAAATTTGGGAATGTAAAAATACTACAAAGTAGATAATGTAAAGTTATAACCTAAAGAATTAAATACAAAAATATAAAGAAGGAAATGTTAAGTTATAACAATGAAGGGAAGGTCAAAATTTATAACGAAGAACATGACAAAAAAAAAAAACAACAGATTGAGAAGAACCGAGTGGATAAATGGTGCATAAAAAAGTTGAATAGTGAACGTCCGAGCAAAAAAAAAAAAAAGTAAAATAACTTTAGGGGTAAAAAAAAAAAGGAAAGCGCTAAAAGTATATAACTAAATATAGAGGATAAAAAATAAACAGAATGGTAAAGATAAAGAACAGAACAGAATTCAAATTTGAACCGGTGAAAGGAAAAAGGACAGGTTGAAGAGAAAAACAGAGTAAAGAATAGAACACAAAGAATTTACTGTAAAAGTGTAAAAAAAACAATAGAAATATGAGAGCAAGGAAATAAAAAAAAGAGAACTGAAAAAAGCAAAAAATAAATAAAAGATGGAGGGAAACAAGGAATGATCTTTCAAAGCTGTGTGATTTGTCCAGAGACGGAACAGGAGAATTAAAATCCTCATGTTTAACCACTAGATGGTGCTGTAATTTAGAGGTTTACGCTGGGGGGAAAAAACACGACTTAAGAGAGTTCTGGATGTCAATAAATAAGACGTTGTTGGAAAAGTAAAGTGGCTGATGATAACTAAAGACTATGTTCTGAGTGTAATGCAAGTTTTTGTGTGGAGGAACAGAAACATGACTTTTCCGTCCATATATAAATTGTGACTTCTTCCTCAAAATATTCCCACAAAACCAGAGACACACAATTCTATGAAGTTTCTCTTTTCACTTGATCTACGATGATGATACCCCTGTGCACAAAACCAGCTCCATCTAGATCTTCTTTTTATGGGTTGGATGATGTGAAAGATCTCCTGCTGTGGAGCGCCAACCCTAGTGAACACCTTCTGGATGAATAGCGGTGAATACAGGTGTTTTGGGCACCACGGACAGCGCAAGTGGATTGACCGTACAGTACACAAAAAAAAAAATTGTGACGTTCTGGTGAAATATTTATTTATTTGATATGTAGGATCATCATTTCTTTCTCACTTCTCATGCCTAGTCATATTCCTTTTTTTTTTCTTTTTTTTTTAGTTGGAGTCTACATGTACTCATACTAGCTTCTCGTTTTCTCAATTTTCTGGAGAAACGCAGTCTTTTTTGGCAAATTTGGCAAAACAAATCACTTTGTGACCAATCAGAAGCCAGAATCAAGCTTTATATAAAAGCAGTCAGACGTTTTCAGGTTTTTTTTTTTACATGATCAGCAGTTTGACTGATTTTAGAAGGTAAAAAACTTCTAAATATACTTTTTGAGTGGGTGGGTAAATGAGAGAGTATAGGTATATTCTTCCACCTGCATTTGTTTGAACAAAAAAGAACCGAGGACACCCAGCAGAAGCATGTGGAGCTCGTCTATGTGTGTGTTGCTCAACCGGCCCCACATACTCGTCTCTTACAGGACGGGGGTGGAGTGGAAAAAGAAAAAAAAAAAAAAAAAAGTCATGCTACTACTGTTCTACTGCACACACACTCTCACTTCTGCAAGCGGGAAACCCCTCCACGCACACCTTTGTCATTCGCCCCTGGTAACACAAATACAAACGTATATATTACACACACACACACACACACACACACACAAGCAAACAGATACCACCTTCCCGTTTTTGTTATTTGAAAGGGTCTTTTTTGTTTCAACACTGGAAAAAGGAAGTAATTATGTTTCCATGTGTTCATCGATGCAACCACAATAGTGTTTTGGGGTATTTCTAAAACATTTAGACCCTCATGTGATGAGTTGCATGCATCATGCTGGGCCTAGGGTGCAAACAGTCAACCGGGGCCAAATTGTGATGGCTTCTAGAGACGTCTAAACATCAGCAAAACAGCAGGTGTTCGTGGTATCCAGTGAATAATTCCTAGCAAAAGTCCTCAAAGGAGGTACAACCAGGAATCTGCAGACAGGGATGCTCAAGGAGAACCAAACTTGAAATAACCAGAAAGTACATGTGTTGGAATATCTTTTACTATAAACCTTTGACCCTTTTGAACACTTAAGATGAATTGAAAGAGCCAGCCCAGACCTAAAACAGCTGTTGTGGGGAGTTCGTTGTATGCATTGAATAAGACAGGCTCTCTAATGGTGTGAGGGGTGAAGGCTAGCTTGGTTGGTCCGAGTGTTGCACCAATTGCTAAAAAACATGCTGGCTCTGATAGAAAAGTGTCGAGCGGGCAAGAGTCCCTATTTTGACTCCTGTGCTCCACCCCCAAAGCTCCTCAAGTTTACATCAGGAACTGGACTAAGAACCGAGGTGGTCTGATGAAGTTCCTTTTCTGTCAGGGTGTATATGTGGCTTACCTGATAAAGACCTAGAACCACTATTGAAAAAAAAAGCAGTGGAATGCTCTAGGCGACAAAGGGTTTTGACAAAGAGGACAAGTATGATCCATGGAGGCCTAAGCATTTCCAGGACCTGGATCATCTTGGCAACAGATGCCACAGCTCATTTAAGCAGTAAGATTTACTGTAATTATGAGCTCCACTCTTCTGGGAAGATATTTCACTAGATTTTGTGGGGATTTGTGCTCATTCAGCTACAAGGTTGTTAGTAGGTAGGCTCAGGTGGTGATGTAAATGAGGTGAGGAGGCCTGGGGTGGCTTCCAATTCATCCTAATAGGGTTGGAGCTCTAGAGCAGGACATCTTCCACACTTTCCAAGCTCTGAAAAGCATTGAACAGGATTGGGCCTCCTCGTTCAAGCGAAGCAGAAATTCATGCCACCACATCTATTCTATACAATTGTGTGCTTCCACCTTTAAAGTATAAGGTTCAGGGGAAGAACAACATATGACTGGATTGATCAGGTCTCCTGATGCCTTTGGCCATTTTATATATCTTGAGTAAAATTACGTGTAGACCCTTGGCCACCAGTGCCCTCACGACTCTTTTTCAAAAGAAGAAAGAGCTTTTCTCCTTGCTGTTTAAGCGAGTTAAACCACACAACAGGATTATACTGGTTTGACCTGCTAAAGAAAGCATGCGCCATATAAAAACTTCTGGATGCACCCATACAAGGAACAAGGAAGTCTAATTTAGTAGCAGCAGGTCACTGAAATAATAATCGAAACAAAATCGAAAGAACAATGACCGAACAGATGCAACACTGGTGGGGAGAGTGAGAGTCATACACAAAAATTTGCCTGAAGGTGCTTTACACGATCAACTTCTAAACCACATGCATATCAGCGATTGAAATCTCGAGCTGGCGTCAGCAGACTGACGTACCCTCACCAAGTCTGTGCAACACAGTGACGGCTCTAGGGCTTGCAAATGAGCACATGACAGAGAGGTCACAACAATGTTCAGGGTAATAAAGAATCGAGAAAACTTTTTATTTCTATCGGATGACTCATTGTATCACTTTTTTTTATTTTTTGCATTGAAAAAAGAAAGAAAGAAAAAGAAAAAAAAAACAGGAAGTACCCTGGCTGTTAAGTAATGTCTTCCCAGTACTTGGGCAACCTTGGACATTACTTTCTCTTTCCTTTCTTTTTTTTTGCCCTTTAAACACATATTTGTGTTGAGGTAAATGGAGATTCAAACTGATGACACGGCGGAAAATACGACCTTATCTTCGCTATAGCGAAGACCAGATCACAAGGACACACCAAATGAACAAATAGGACGAGATGAATAAAGTGTAATGGTTAAGGTGTCGAGATGTTCATAAAAGATGTAAAAATTAAAAACGGTATGAGGATCTAACCTTGAGGAACTATACTCAAAAGGGACCCACGTCATCATCTGGGTGGCACCAAATGTCCATAGTTGTTAAGGTGTGAAGTGATTAATTGCCATTGTAGTTATGACCGTTAACATTAACTAGTCCGAATCCATCCTTAAGGTCCCCGTGTCGTTTCCGAACACCCCGGGACAATTTCAAACAAACACCCTGGGGGCATGTTGGTACTCTAAAAGAATGGACTATTGTGCATGCTTGCTCGTTCCACAATACAAGCTCAAGCATTACATGATGTGGGGTAACATCTCCACAAAAAGGCTATGTCATATTGCTTCTATTTATAGCACCAATCCAGAAATCATCTGGTCTTTTTCTCACGTTGTTACGCGACACCTGAGTAATACTTCGTTGCCGAACTATGGAACCAGGGAATGCATGCACGTGACCTGACCCTCCCCCTCAGATCTTGCGTAACACACTTTCACACACTCACTGTTTTTTCTTTACATGACTTCCCTGTCACGCTTGTTAAAGATCACAGGGGGCTTTGTGACATGGACGGATATAAATAAAACCGTAACCTGGTATGCAGTGGCAATCTTAAGAGCCTGTGTGTGTGTGTTTGAGGAAGCGTGCTGCAAGGGGAAATAACCTTCTCATATCAAAAATGTGCATAAGGAAGCGGGTGTGTGTGCATGTGTGTGTGTAAGGGGGGCGTGTCGGTGTGCGTATTTTTATTCTTCAGCTTCCTTGCCTTTGGTTTAAGCACACATTTGAGCCACTTCCTCATATGTTTGATCATTCTGCGAGAGAAACGTTTAGACGGGACACACACACACACACACACACACACAAAAACTCGATGTGTGGCTGCCGGACACAAGGTAAGTATTCCTGATTCAGAATATTACTTTGTACTTCTTTAGGTAGAAAGTGTATTTATATATAAAGTGTTGTGGTACAAGTTCTGTAGACAAAAACCAAGGGCTATAGATTACATACAGATAACTTAAAATGTTTCCTGACAGTAGGGGAGAAACATCAAGTACTATCAAGACTATGAATTAACCTTGGAGCTACGTCAAACAACACAAAAACAGAGTAGAAAAAAGTGTGTGTAGGCGTGCACAGCCTGGCAAACACTCCTAGGTTTACAAGGTATGCTGTAAATAAGTAATTCAACAATAAGGAACCCACAGAAATAGTATAAGACAGGCATCATGGAATTAGAGACAAACAACTGAGTAAGACCGTGAATGAGGAGGTGTGTTTCAGGACGAGGGATAAAGCAGCTGCCGTTGTTTTTCTCAAGGTGTCTTCTTTATGTCTCAACTCTGTGGCTTGCAACGAGGAAAAGTAAGTGTTAAAATTTAAACGTGACTGGGGGGGGGGGGGGGGTGTAGTAAAGGGGGCCAATTGCTTTGTAGTGTGGCTGATGAGAGAAGCAGAATATAGACGAATCAATTGTTGCTAATTATACTAATAGAGGTACAGCTTTACAACGTCCCTTCCTCTTCCCAGACCAGGAACAGGGAAGCTGCCTGGTCATAAATAGCAGATGCGGGAAGCAGAGTTACACACATTTCTATATGTGTGCCAGGTGAGGTAAAGGGAGGGACATGGTGTCTGTACCTGTGCCGGGCAAGATAGGCGGAAGATAATGGTTTAAACCTGCGCCAAGTGGGAGAAAAGAAAGGACGTATGGTTTTTGACTGAACTTGGTGGGGAAAGATAAAAGACACTGTCTGTGCCTGTGCTGGGGGGACAAAGGGAAACATGGTCTGGGCCTTTGCCAGGTGAGGTAAAGGGAGCAAGATGGTGTCCGTACCTGTGCCAGGCAAGATAGATGAGAGATAATGGTTTGAACCTGTGCCAAGTGGGAGAAAAGAAAGGACTTATGGTTTTTGACTGAACTAGTTGGGGAAAAAGAAAAGACACTGTCTGTGCCTGTGCTGAGGGGGAGGGGGGGACACACACACAAAGGAAAACATGGTCTGGGCTTTTGCCATGTGAGAAAGGTGTAAGGACATATGGTCAAGTACTTGTTGCCAGATCAGAAAAGGCCTGCCCAAGTACTTGACTATGTGGTCTTTGCCAAAGGAATGCTCTATGCCTGTGCCAGTGTAAAGATGGTTGAAGGACAGCATCCATTCCTGGGTGGAAAATGTGGGGTCTGTACCCGTGCCAAGTCAGAGAAAGGAAAGGGCAATGTGTCTGCATGTGAGTCAGATGAAGGAAGAGGAAAGAATGCAGCATTTGTACCTGTTCCAGGTAAGAATAATTAGAGCACCGCCTATTCCTGGACAGGTAGTGGGAGGGCATATGATTTGCACTTGAGCCAGTTAAGGGAAATAGAGGACCACACAGTTTTTACCTGTCCCAGGTGAGGTGGGGACATATGGTTTTGTACTTAAGCCAGGGTCAGGAAGAGGAGGGACACATGGTTTGTATCTGTGTCAGGTAAGGTAAGGGGAGGAATTTATACTTGTGCTAGATGAAGAGGGAATACTGTTGTACATGTATTGGACAGCAGGGCAAATGATGGCAGGCCAGAATTCCAACATGGCAAAGCTCAAATCTTGAGAAGAAAAAAAAAAAAGACATAAAACTTGTCCCTACCTGTGGGGGGCGGAAGCAACCAGATAAAAATGTGCGAAGTGCGAGAAAAGGAGGAATACTTTGAACGAAAGCGGTGCTAAGACAAAAACATTTGAGGTCACAGTGATACAGTAATACAGTTTATGCACTTTATTTTCCCTACCGAATCACTGCCACATAGATCTTAAACAAAGAAAAACAGGTGTATGCGTGTTTGTGTGTGCGTTTGGAAAATGGTTCACCGCTACAGATTAGTCACTTTTAACACAACCACACCGTGGGCCATGTGTGATGATCTGATGGAAAGATTACAAAACACGACAGATGGCTGTTATTTGATGAAAAGGTTTTTAACTGTGCGGCATGACGTGCATCTCTGTTAGTTCTGCTTTTCATTTTAGGTTCATAAATAAGATGTGGTGACACACAGGGGCTTTCCAATACAGCATTATGCACGCCCACACACACTCTCTCTCTCTCTCACAGACACTCTGCCTCCTTCGCACATGCACTTCCACTATTAACGCACCGGTTTAGATACGGCGTTCTCGAGAATCTGAGATTTCGGCAAGGTTTTGACGCAAGCATCGCACCGGTTAAAATGGTGCTGAGCTATAGTAGAGAGTTCTCCTTTCAGCTGCGGTCTCATCATGACGTCCTGTTGATGCAAATCGGCTTGCTTGGTAAAAATAGAAGCGGATAGAAATGCGTGTGTGTGTTATAGTAGTAGTAGTATTGAGTGATGTTTGCAAGAGCTGGGTGAAACTGTGTAAGAGGGTGTAAAAGCCCCTAATATTACCTGACATTTGTGTGTTTACCCAGAGAGAACCCGCCTCCTCAAACACAATTCTTCCACAAACAGTGGAAATCAAAAGACAGACTGAAGGCGGATTCCCCCTATCGAGGCTAAGTTCGCGGGATAAACCACCAGCCCACTCTTTTTTTCTTTAGCAAACCATACACACGAAGAACACGTGGGCAACCAGAGGAGGAGGCACTTGAGGACTCGCACAACCGTGGACCCATGCAGACACAGTCAGACATGGAGCGTGAGCAGATCAAGGTGAAGCATTTCCTCAAGCTGGGTTACTCTCATTCGGACATCATGCGAGTCCTGCAGACGCTCAGCCAGGACGCGCCGACCAATGACATCCTCCAGGAGCTGATCAAGACGTGTCGCACCAACGCTGCAGG
>MU551707.1:769993-793790 GCA_024362625.1 Silurus asotus
ATGGAAAAAGAACATTGAGCTGGAAATGTCAGGCGTCGCAATTCATTTGTCTTTATAGTGAATAAACACTAATCAAACATGCTAATTTTTTTTAAATCAACACTAGCGTTGACTGACTAGTTGGAGATGGGGTTTACAGGGTCATTGCGAAATATTGAAAGAAACAGAACAGGTGTAGATGTTCGAATGTGTTTGTAATTCGTAATTACTGATGCATGCATAACCAACACCTTTTCTTCAGACCAGCACATAATGGACGAGCTGGAGCGAAGGAACATCCTGGTGTACACTCCGTCGCGCTGTGTCAACGGCAAGCGGGTGGTGTGCTATGATGACCGCTACATCGTCAAGCTGGCCTACACCTCGGATGGCATTATCGTGTCGAACGACAACTACCGCGACCTGCAACAGGAGAATCCCGAATGGAAGAAGTTCATCGAGGACAGGTTGCTCATGTACACCTTTGCCAACGACATGTAAGTAGGACGAGCGTGCGGTTACATGTAAAGAGTTGAGGAAAACAAAAAAGGGAAAAGGGAAAAAAAAATACTGTGTTACGGGAACAAGGTCTAAGATGACGTTCCTCGTGCTTGCATGAGGAAATAGTGTTGACAGACAAACAGTCGCATAGCAAAATAAAATATATAATTAAATAAAAAAGTTCCTTGTTCCTGTTCCTCCAAACCTTATAAACCTGTACTGTTTAAAACAATGTATCTACTAAGCTTTCTTTTATTCCTAGACCAAAGTTTGTGGATACGTTAGAGTACCCATTTGCAGTTATAATAAGCTCTACTCTTCTGAGATGATGTTCCACCAGATTTTGTAGAGATTTTGTGGAGATGTGTGCTCTTTCGTGAACAAGGACATTAGTAATGTCAGGTACCGATGTAGGTGAGGTGAAGAGGCCAGGGGTGGGATTCTAATTGATCCCAAAAGGTGTTCAATAGGGTTGGAGCTCTAGAGTAGAAGATCTTCCACCTAATGGAAAGCTGGTCTTCATGGAGCTGGCTTTGTGCACAGGGATACTGTCATGCTGGAACTCCTAGTTAGGTTTCCTAGTTTTAAGTGAAGGAAAAAGTCCATGTAAGATGTTCTAAACTTAAAACTGTCTACAACATTTTAAAGGACAAAGTTTATAAAAAAGAATTATGATTGATAAATGTTTTTTTGTGGTTTCCAGATTCATGCCTCCTGACGATCCATTGGGAAGAAACGGCCCAACGATCGAGAACTTCCTGAGAAAGAAGCCTTTAATTTCCGAGACCAAGCCCCCACACTGTCCATATGGTAAGTCTAAGAGCATTCGAGTTGACTTCTAATGTTTTCTCTCCTGCACACCTCATCACAATGATAACCGTCTTTTCCTGCTCTTATCTCTCAGGCAAGAAGTGCACCTATGGCGTAAAATGCAAATTCTACCATCCAGAGCGCTCCAACCAACCGCAGCTCTCAGTGGCCGATGAACTGAGAGCAAAGAGTCAGCCGTCGAGCATGACTGACGAGGTTCCCCCGTCTCCAAACGGACTCTTTGACTACTGGACTGCGGCCACTCCAACTTATCAAGACCAGCTGACTCTTGACCTTTCTGGTCTCGATCTTTACTCCTCTCCACACGAATCTCCGAGCCCCAGCTACCTGCAGCGCTCTCTTCCTGCTTTGTACAAGAGTTTTAAAAGCGACCAGGCGTATGGCTCGCTCGAGGGCTCCATGTCCCGCCTTTTCCTCAGTGACTCTGCCCTACAGACCTCGCTAGCCTACAGCAGCGGGTGCATGACTGCAAATAGCAGCGATTACTTCCTGTCTGGTGGTTCCGGCATGCAATCAAGGCGGGCACGTAGCCCTGACGTGCCCTCGCGCTGCTACAGCCCTGACCTCCACATCCTCTCAGGATGCCAACATGGACACACCGGCTACACCCGCACGCTTTATCCAAACCAAGCGTATCAAAGGCATGCCGCCTACAAAAACAACAATGACGTGCCTTTTTGCAACGAAGCTCTACCGTATCCTCAGTCGACATCCAATCGGCTCAAGGTACCAGACATGACCTGGGGTCAAGGTCTAACAGAGGTCATGGACGGGGACAATTTGACCGGAAGGAGGAGAGATGTGAGGTCGCAGCTAAGCACGATTTTCCCTCAGAGCATCGTGGACCAGGTTATGAGGTTGTATCCACACACGTTGGATACGGCAGAGCTGGTCGGGCTGATCCAGAAATACAAGAACAGTGCCTTTCTTTGAAAAGTAAAGTTTAATCAAAGATAAAACAATAGTCAGTAGAGGGTTTCTTGAGATTGGTTTTAAACTACAGGGTCTACTGGGAATTCATGAAGATAAGGGCATTGATAAGTCTTCGATGTAAGATTTCAGCGTTTAATCCAAATAGAAAATCTCCCAAAGCAGGGGTGCATTTTGACGTAGTCCTTTAACCTCATCATCACACACTCTGCTGCTAGGCCACATCGGGAATTCAATTTTGGATCACCCTTCCGTGCAGTTTGGTACTTTCCACCCCCCCCCACCGTGGGTTTAAAGACAAATGTCGGACTATATTTCTATGCTGAACCTAATGTGGGGTTTTTTTTTTTTCAATTCCGAATCAGTTGTGTGCACTTTTCTGGCCACAAGCTTTAGAATCTGGCTGGCTGATGAGGTTTTTGGTCAGTAAATGAGCTCTTTCTGTGAAAGTAAATGGTTCCTGGCTGTGACTTTGATAAAGCAAAGCGAGTAGACAGTAGCAGCAAGGCGTCACTTTAGGTAGCTCCAGTGCAAAACTAAACCAGCACAGAAAACAGTGTAAATTGTATTCTTTTCTTTTCAATACAATATATTGTAGATTTGTGCGCGAGAAAGAATTTCCTGATACTGTAAATGGACAAGATGAATGTATTTGCGAGGCGTCGCGCTCGCAGCAGGGTTTCTGTAATAACTATGCTGTAATAGTTGCTTCTTGAATGTGAAAGTTAAGGCTGACCTTCTATGAGAGTAAAAGTCACCTCGCTTGCCTCCAGGGCGCCAAGTTCACAACCGTGAACTTGTTCAACATGGACTGAAGAGCCGGAGCATAACTATGGTTCAGACGCTCGTGTCGCCTCGGCACTAATTCAAACAGTAAGTCGAGAGCGACTGAGAATTTGACGATTTTTTTTCAGCTTGAAAATGAGGAGCATGTGAATACTAGCTGGAATGTGACGTAGCTATAGTTAGCAATAAAAAAAAAAACCTCTTTCTGCCGGTTTTATTGTCCGAACATGTTTTGAAAGGATAACAACCTAACTATTAAAATAATTTATAACCCAATCTCTGGCCTGTCTTTCTGTTTTCTATTCTGTATTCCTTGACTCTGGATTATTTGTTTGTTTTAGACCAAGTCTTGACAGGTTGGTTTTCAACGGACCCAAATGCTGAGCAAGTTTCTGCTCTACTGACGTGAGCTTTCGATTAGTAGAAGGTGCAGATCTGAAAGCAGTGAATCCAAAGGAGAGCGAGAGAGAGAAAGAGAAGCCAAAGATTGATTATGGACAAAAAAGAGGAAGAAGGCAAGGAATAAGCCAGAGACAGACAAATAAAAGACAGGGAGAGAGAGAGAGAGAGAGAGAGAGAGAGAGAGAGAGAAGCTAAAGATAGACAAAGAGAGAAAGAGAGAGTGACAGATAGATGTGTGTGTGAACTATAATGAGTCCTGATTCAACAGAAAGGAATTTCCCCCAAACACTGCCCTGCTAACTGATGCGCTAAAATCCTTCATACACTTCTTACACTTTTAAATCACATGCCTTTTTATTCTTAGCGCATTTCGGTAGCTTTTGACATTTTAGTTTTAATATTCTCGAAATCCCTTAAAATATAAATAAATAAATAAAATCTATCGCAATCTGTAATGTTTTTTTGCTATTAAAGCGGCTTTAATGCCACCTGCTGGTCATGTATAAGAAATGCACCCAATTCATTCAATATTATTCTACAGTCGGGAAATTCTGGATATTATAGCTGTAGTTATTGTTCTTATTTATTATTTTGTTTTTATTGACAGTTTGCATTTTAAAAATACGCAAACGATAAACTTAATTCTTTTCGATTTTCCTTTCAACAAAAAGACCTCAATAAGTAAATTGCAGAAATAAATATTAGAAATATAAATTTTTAATGGTAGCCCAGTGGATCAGATGTTGATCAGGAGGTCATGGGTTCAAATCAAATCAGCGTCACTCTCGGGCCCTTGAGCAAGGCCCCTAATGCTCAACAGCTCAGGTCAACTGTGTAAATAGGATGACTGTAAATTGTGTGCCATCTGCCAATGCTGTAAACGTATATATAAGCCCCTCCCATTAGTTAGCCAGTGGCAAGAGCGTTGAGGAATATCTCCCTGACGTGATAGGAAGAAACCACTTTGAAAGGAAACCAGGCTCCAAACAGGAACCGTCCTCGTCTGGAGACACTGAATGTTCGGTTATTATAGTTCGATCATTGTTAAGGTTAGTAAGGTTAGACCAGCGTTCAGGTCTCCCCCTGAACGCTATTCGTCCACTGCAAATGATCCAAAATGCAGCTGCACGACTTGTGTTCAATCAGCCCAAGTTCTCCCACACCACCCCACTGCTGCGCTCCCTTCACTGGCTTCCAGTAGATGCACGTATCAGATTCAAAACACTGATGCTTGCCTACAAGGCCAAAAATGGACCAGCACCATCTTACCTCAGTGACCTCATCACATCTCGCACTGCACCACGCTGTCTGAGATCCTCCAGCACTGCTCGACTGGTACCACCTTCTCTCAGATTGAGAGGTAAGTACAATTCAAGGCTCTTCTCTGTTCTGGCACCGAGGTGGTGGAATGAACTTCCCCTAGATGTCCGTACAGCAGAGTCCCTGATTATCTTTAAGCGACGACTGAAGACCTACCTCTTCCTGAAATACTTAAATTAGCACTTTCCAAGTTTGTAGAATTCGAGTTATATTTATATTGAGTTTGTATTCTTTCGTACCAGTGTAAGATTTATTCACTACTAGAGATTTAAAGCACTTTTGTACGTCGCTCTGGATAAGGGCGTCTGCTAAATGCCGCAAATGTAAATGTAATGTAGTAACTGATGGACACTTAAAGGGTTATTTTCATCGTAGAAAGAAAGGAAGAAATCAAGGAAGGATGCTGTGCAGAATAAGGGAATTGTGAAGTGCAATGTTGACACCTAGTGGAAAGAAACATGCAACGCACTCTCGTTCTCAATTCCTCTTATGTATACAAGGTGGGATGAAAACATTTCGAGATTAGTGTTGTAACGCACCAACAGATGGCAGCACAAAGCCGCATGCACAGTCACAGGGAGCACGGACATCGTCCTGGTGCTATTCACGACCACTTCCTGAAGACGAAGATCCGGCTAGAAGGTCATCGGTGCTCTGAAAGGAAGACTTCCAGGACTTATTCCAGAAGTGGAATAAACACAGGGGGGCGCTGCATTGCTAAACATATACAAATAAAGTACTTTCTTGTAAAAGAAACTTCTAAAAGGATAAGGATACCATAGTACCTTATAGTAAAAGGATACCACCTCATACTTCAACCATTTGCAAAAATATTTTACAAATAAATAAAAGGCCACTCTGAATTTTTTTTGTGTTTATTTTTACAAATAACTTATCTGTTACAAAGAAAGTTTTCCCAGCTAAAAATTACAAATCGCTTTAGATATCCAAATCATTTCTTCTTCCATTTCCCCCCAATGATTTCAATTCATAAACGTAAAATGACGGCTCTGATCAACAAAACAGAACAAAAAACAAAAAAGAAACCTAACCACCAGCTGTGATTGTTGCTCTTTGGGATTTAAATACAAGTGCTTCAGACACCTTATTTCATTTTTAAAAGCCGCGTCCTGGAGGAAACGGCGTTCGCGCACTGACGGTCAACAGTGGCGTCCCAGGACGACTTTTTATACGTTCGACAATCAGATTTGACCTCTTGGCGGTGTAGATTTACAGTTTACATTTCTTTATTTTTCTTAAAAGAGAAAGAAAAAAAAATAATAAAATCACCATGAAAAAGCTCGGATAAGGTCGAGAAGTGAGGCAGCACAATGTGAAACCGAGAAGAATTCACATCTTGGGAGTTTTTGTATATCTTTCAGACCAAAGAAATAAAAAAAGAAAAAGCTAATGAAAGACATTAAGGCCTTGTGGGATTTGTGTAAATCAAGTCTATGAATGAGATTGGGAAAAAAAACAAATAGTACAACGAGGTGTCAGTTTAAAGGCAAAAAGTCTCGGCTCGGGGACGGACCGGTGGCTGAAGGCACGTGGTGATATCTTTGGCGTTTTGCCTGCACTCTGAGTCTCTGAAGAAGAAAAAAAAAACATGGTTTTAGTGAACACACTCAAAAACCATGAAAAGAAAACAAGTCTCTGCTCTCGAAGATTCGTCGGAGCTTTCCGAGGACGCGTCCGTGTCCTCTTAAAAAAGGAAAGAAAAAAAAAACCTACATTCCAGTTGGCAGAGAAGATGGAGGTCCCTTAGGAGACCATGTGGTGGCATCTGTCCATGGTCCTGTCCTATCTTGTTGGGGTGAGTTTGAAGGAGCTTGTGTTTAAGGTCTCCATCTTTCGTTGGCCTTTTTTTTTGGGGGATTTTCACGCTACCTCTGCAGCACCGTACGCTGGAATAGGACGTGTTCGGCGCGAGCGGCGTCACGCGGGAGAATAGAAAAGAAAGAAAGGGGAAAAAAACGTACGCATCTGTTTCTCTGAGGAAACGAAAAACAGTGAACAAAAACAAATGAAAGTAAATGAAGGCTATAATTACAGGAAAATACACGTTAAGAAAGAAAGAGAAAAGCAAAAAAAAAAAAAGGGAAACCCGGAAAAATCAGGATTTAAAGCTCTAACGCTATGTACAGTAAAAGCTTGGGGGGGCGCAGTCTCGGTCTGTAAACTGTACATCTAAAAGCATGCAGATTAGTTTCAGTTCGTCCGCCACATCCGAGTTTTTTTCGTCAATCTCTCCCGTCCATCCCTCCGTTCCTCAGGAAGTGAACAGAAAGTAAGGGTGGTAAGGGGGAGAGAAAAAGGCGTCCTCCGAATGTCCTGAAAGAGAGGACACTCTCGGAGGCAATTTCCCATCCGGAAGGCACGTGTGTGTGCGAGTATATGTGTGTGTGTGTGTGTGTGTGTGTGTGTGTGTCAGTCAGTGTTTCTGTCGCACAAACACACACACTTTTATAATACTGTTTCAAGATAGACTGAGCTTCGCGAAGAAAAACTACAAACTCTTACACACACACACACACACACACACACACACACACACAGATCAAGAGAAGCATAAAAGTAAAACCTGTAAACAATATCCAGTCTTCAGTGGGCATCATAACACACACCCCCGAGAGAGAGAGAGAGAGAGAGAGAGAGAGAGAGAGAGAGAGAGAGAGAGAGAATTAAAGAGTGTGTGTAAAAGAGAGAAAAGGGTGGAGGCCGAGAGAGACACAATATTCATGTCTGTATTACTGCAGGTTTTGTGTAATAACGCCTAGCTCTGTGTGTGTGTGTGTGTGTGTGTGTGTGTGTGTGTGTGTGTGTGTGTGTGTGAGGGGCTCAGAAGTGTCGTGGAAATTCACACTGTTCACAGCGGTTGAGGGCGGGATGGTTGAGGAAGGTGCAGGCGGTGCAACCCCACTGAGACCCGTCATCATCTTCAGCCTCGGACACCGCCTTCATATTCTTACTGCCCGACTCTGTGTGAGAGAGAGAGAGACAGAGAGAGATGAGAACTGAGAGAAGTTGATACAGATCATGAGCTTCTGTACTTGGCTGCACACACACACACACACACACACAGGTCCAGGTCTGACACTACATGAAGAATCCTCAGCAGTGTGTTTAATACTGTACTGGGCTCTGACACTCATCCAGGACTGATCTCTGCATGTAAGAGAAGGTAAAGAGAAAGATAGGAGGAGGAGAGATGAGGTAGAGAGATGGGAGGATGTGGGAAAAGATTGAAGGAGGAGGGTGGAGGTGGAGAGAGATGGGAGGAGAAAGGATGTGAAGAGAGATGGGAGGAGGTAGAGAGAGAGAGAGAGAGAGAGAGAGAGAGAGAGAGAGAGAGAAAGAGTATGAGAATATTGGCATAAGTGCTGAGCTCAAGGCGGGAGAAAGTGTGATGAGGTTTAACAGGTGAGAGAGAACTGCTCACATTGAGGGAGCAAGAGAAAGATATAGTGTGAAAGAGAGAGAGAGAGAGAGAGAGAGAGAGAGAGAGAGAGGTGAAGAAAAGAGAGAGGAAGGAGTGAGAGTGGTAGCAGGAAAACAGGCAGGCAAACAAAAAGACAGGAAAGGCAGACAGGCAGACAGACAAGCAGACAGGCAGGCAGACAGGCAGACAGACAAGCAGACAGGCAGGCAGACAAGCAGACAGACAGACAGGCCATGCTAGAGCTACCCACCCACAGGAGCAGGAAGACAGGGAGGAACAGGAGGGAGAGATGGATCCCTCTTCAGCTTGGAGCTGACGTTTATTCTGCGTCCTCTCCTGTCCAGAAAGCCCAAGTGATCCGAGCCTGAGCCCGGTGCACCGAACACCGCAAGGACAGAGGGACGAGAGGGGACCAAACACCGCCACAGGACACGACGCCACAGCACAGACACGCAGAGATTAAAATACGCAGGGAAAAAGAAAAGAGGAACAAGAAGCTGGAAATAGAGATAAAGATATTTGTGTGTGCACGTGCATGCGTGTGTGTAAATGTAGATTCAAATTTCAGCGATGTGGGGATTTGTATTTTCCACTTTCACTGTGACATATGATGAACAGCCACCAGGGGGCAGTGTGGCACGTTCAACACCGGATTAGACCAGCATAAGAAACGTCCCTTGATTTATTGGTGTGTGTGTGTGTGTGTGTGTGTGTGTGTGTGTGTGTGTGTGTGTGTGTGTGTGTTTGTGTCCAATCTCACCTACAGCCGGAGTACCTTTGGGTTTGGGGGGGACGGGACCGAGGAAGCCGATGTTGTCGTAAAAGTTATGGATCGCACTCGGGTTGAAGTGTGGTCCTAAAAAAAAAAAAGGAGACAAAACAAGGTCAACTAGTTTTACACACACATATACACACACGCACAGTAAACAAGTGCTTTCCTGTCGCTCATTAAACGAACACCTGCAGCACATCTGCCCTTCATACACCTGAAAGCTAACGCATAAATACATGAGTCAGGAGACCGAAACACACACACGCACGCACACACGCGCACACGAGATGACTGAACAGGAAGTGAAAATGCAGAGCAGCTCTACGTCCTGGAGTCATGCGATGAGAACATCCAAACACACTTTTCGATGTGGATCCAAATGCTAATCAGGCAGATATTGGTTTTGCATGTGTGTGTGTGTGTGTGTGTGTGTGTGTGTGTGTGTTTTACATGAACGCGCGCCCACACACTTCTCGCGTGGCTAAAAAGTGGCAGAGGAATCATAAATCCGTTACTGACGAGCGCCAGCAGGATGTCATTCAGGAAGCGACTGCTCGTTAACACCACAATAGCAGTTCAGACCAAAAGGTCCTGTGTGTGTGTGTGTGTGTGTGGTTTTTTTTTTTTTTTAAAGCAATTTTGCATAACAGCCAGTTGACAGATTCTAATCCCGTTTTAACCCCCGTTCCAATTCCACACCAATCCAGATTCTAATCCCGTTTTAACCCCCGTTCCAATTCCACACCAATCCAGATTCAAATCCCGTTTTAACCCCCGTTCCAATTCCACACCAATCCAGATTCTAATCCCGTATTAACCCCCGTTCCAATTCCACACTAATCCAGATTCTAATCCCGTTTTAACCACGTTCCAATTCCACACTAATCTTGTTTTAACCCCGTTCCAATTCCACACTAATCCGAAATCCAATCCCGTTTTAACCCCCAATTCCATTCCCGTTTTAATTTGGCCCTAAAACAAATAAAATCCTGTTGTAATTTGATTGTAAAACTTTTTTTTTGTTTAAGTGATTCGAGAGATGGATTCAGAATTAGATTAGATCATACAACCAATCATATAATGGTGTGTAGAAATATTTCTATTACAATGTAGGTCTATAAAAGTGTGTATTTGTGTATGAGTTCCTGTGTATGAGTTCCTGTGTGTGTGTGTGTGTGTGTGTGTGTAATAGACTCACCACGCGTCTGCAGGAGGTCAATCTCTTTAGTTAAACAGTCAATGTCGATCTGCAGTAACCTGTTCTTATACCTCAGCTGCTGCATCTCATCAAGCTACACACACACACACACACACACACACACACACACACACACACACACACAAACACACAGTTAGATGTTTACACTGGTGCCCAGATCGAACTCCAGAAATGCCTCTACACCGTTCTGGATTCTTGGTTCGTATCTGGTGAGACTTACAGATGGGATCTGAGACACCGAGTTGGACCTCTGGAGTCGTCTCCTCGTGAGGTCGTTCTCCATCTCGTTCACCTCCTCTTTTAGTTTCTCCAGGTTCTTCCTCTTCAGCTTCAGCTCGTGACACAGACGCTCCATGCGGGCCTTCTGATGCACCAACAATGCTAAAACATACACACAATGTATAAGATACACAGTTCTGGTTAACAACAGTGCGATAGACAACACACACATTCCTGTCAAATCAGACCCAATTCAGAGACAAAATGGACCCTAACGAGGGCCAACTCAGACCCAATTTTAAAAAAAAGTTTTGAAGACAATTGAAAGACAAAAATTATACACAATATGGAGACAATTGAGAGATAATTCTGATACAACAAAAATAATTGAGTCCTGATTGAGGACAATTCTGAGACAATTAAGAAAAAATTCAGACCCAATTCAGAGACAACTGAGAGACAATGACAAAACAATTGATTCACCATTGAAACCCAATACAGGGTCAATTGAGACCAATTGAGAGACAATTCAGACCCAATTTAGACAATTCGGAGACAACAGAGACAGTTTGGAGATAACAGACAATTAAGAGACAATTTAGACCCTATTGTGAGACAATGCAAACCCAACTGAGAAGAAAATCTGACCCAATTCAGAGACAAAATGGACCCTATTGCGAGAAAATTCAGACCTATTTGAGAGAGGATTTAAAGCCAATTGAGTAAGAAACACAATTTGAACCCAATGAAGAGCCAACTGAGACCCAATAGTGGACAAAATTCAGAGACAATTGAGAGACAACTGAGAGACAATTTAGACTAACAGAGATAGTGTTTAGACCCAACTGATTGGCCATTGAATCCCAATAAAGACGATGAGACCAATCGAGAGACAATTAAGACCCAAATGAAAAAAGAATTCAGACCCAGTTCAGTCTCTCGGACCCGAGCAGTCAAGTCAAGTCAAGAAGCTTAGGGTAGGAAAGCAGTACCGCTGTGTTCTGGTTAATGGAGCAACATTCAACATGGCGCACGCGGAAGATCTCGATCGATTTCTCGCATCTCAGAGTCGCCGTTCTGCACTCAACCATTTAATCAGCACTCTCCATCTTCCTGTCTTCACTCATCGTCTCGTGAAATCAATCTCTCTGTCAAGCGTGGCTGCGCTCCCTGTGCGGCTCCGGGCTGCTGGAGTTATTAGACAATAAGAAATGCTTTTGTTAATGGAATCAAATGCCACCCCAGGCCTCCCCACCTGACTTAACCAACACCTTTGTGATTGGATACAGCACAGATCTCGACCAAAATCGTCACCCACTCCCCTCCAAATGCTTTCAAAATCTCCACCAAAACCCTACCAAATCTCCACCAAAACCCTACCGAATCTCCACCAAAACCCTAACAAATCTCCACCAAAACCCTAACAAATCTCCACTATAACCCTACCAAGCAAATTCCTACCAAATCCTTCCAAAATCTCCAACAAATCCTTTCAAAACCTCCACCAACTCCCAATCAAATCCCCCCGAAATATACACCAAAACCCTACAAAATCCTTACAAATCTTCCTTAAATCACCACCAAATCCTCCCAAAATCTCTACCAAATCCATACTAAATCTCCACCAAATATCCCAAAAGCTCCACCAAATCCTTCCAAAATCTCCACTAAATGTTTTACAGAACCAATCAAAAATGTCTATCTTGCATTAGAGCAGTTAAAGTTTGGAGCTTTGAGTCCAATTCTCTCACACCGACCACTGCATGTTCAACATGCACCTCATGGTAAAGAGTCTCTGGCGATTTAAGAATTAGAATGGTTTCTCCCCACAAAGATGCCGAGGTTGAAAGAAGATCAGTATCACCCTGAAACTGAGTTACAGTACAGTGGTCAGGGTCATACAGAGGTTTTCTAAGAATCCCAGCAACAACCTGTGCAGCTCTGGTGAATTCCATACCCAGAAGGATTAAGGCAGTGCTACACAACAATAGTGCTCACACACAATATTCACAGTTTTGACATGTTCACTGAGGGTGTACTCACTTTTGTTGCCAGATATTTAGACAATAATGGCTCTATGTAGTTATTTTTTTAGAGGACAGAAAATCTGTACTGCTACACAAAATGCACACTAAAATATATCCGAGTTTCATTTCGATAGTAGAGTCCTTTAAAGCGATACTAAAATGGTTGCTGAAATGCCAGAGGTGGACTCACTTTTGTAAGATATTGTATATAATCATAACACACACACACACACACACACACACACGCGCACAGGCCTGAGACACACCTCCACTCAGCTACACACACATTATACATTAACTCCCACAAAGCAATTAACAGGCACAGACATCGACTCAAAGTAAGTGCACCAATACACACACACACACACACACACACACACACACACACACACACACAGCGCTTGGTCAATGACTCACACGTCATGGGGGCAAAAATCCATATAAGGTAAACACTGCCCTGCTGTTGCGCATTTTACACACACACATACATTTCAGTCCAAGTTACTTTTTACTCTCCCTACACACATGCACTATGCTGATCTTGCGCACTCTCTCTCTCTCTCTCTCTCTCTCTCTCTCTCTCTCTCTCTCTCTCTCGCTCGCGTGCTCTCTTACACACACACACACAAACAAGATTCAAAGCTGGGATTCTGAGAGTATTTTAATAAGTGTGTGAGTCTACACAATTTTTGAAGACCCCGCCCAACGTCAATAAGACAGAAATTTACATCGAGGAACGAGACACACACACCCACACACACCCACACACACAGCCCATTTGGCAGGACTGAGTGGAAAATTACAATAAAAAATCCATTTACTACTGTGTTTAAAATAAAAGATGGATAGACAGACAGACAGAGATAAATAGACAGACAGACAGACAGTTAGACAGGCAGACAGGTTTGAGAAGGACAATACAAGCATGGGACTGTGTAGCTTCTTTCTCTCTAGAAAGGGACATTTGAAAATTTCCACCCCAGTCATGACGTGCACACACACACACACACACACACACACACACACATACACACACACAGTCTTACCCTGTGTGTATGCTGCATCATCAGAGCCCATGCTGGGCCGGCGGCTCTCAGTGGCTCTCGGATCTCGTTTGGGGGACAGCGGCTCGGGCAGGCTGATTGACTCAGGCTCAGGGCAGTGCTGCTCGGTGCCGAGTAATTTGTTGGGCTCGAAAGTGGGCGACACGACGCCGGAAGACACAGAGGGCGGCTTGTTGGGCGATACTGTGATCTTGAAGGTGTATTTTGTGTTGGGCTGCGTCACCACCACGCGTGGCGACGTTGCCACGCCTCCTGCCCCCACCGAGCTGCGGGACTTGGGCGGGTGGTGATGGATGTAGGCGGGTCCCATGCTTACTTGGCTGCCTAGGCTCCGGCCTCCCGCAACGCCAGGGAGAGTGGGGTTGGCCGATATGTAGAGTGTGGGCGGGTTCCTAACGCCGCTCTCGTCTGAGGACGCGTTCGCGGAGATGTAGAACTTGGGCTGTGAGCGGCCTGAAGGAGGGATGAGGGCGCACTCGTCCGACGACGGCGGCGCTGGAGCGGCGGTGGGAGGAGAGGCGGCGATGTAGACGGTGGGCTGGCTGCGGCTTAGCCCCGCCCCCTCGATGGAGAGCGGATTGGAGGAAGAGGGGGAGGGCGACGGGCAAGACAAAGAGCCAGATGCAGAAGCCGAGCGAGGAGCCGAGGCGGAGCACATTAGCGTTGCCGTGGCGGCCGCAGCTGCAGCTCCACCAACCCTCTGCGGCGATTCCAGCTTGATCTCGATCTGGTTCTTCCTAGGCCCGGTCGAGATATTCTGTATGTTGAACTGGCTGAAGGAAGATGCAAGCGATGGGGGCGCCGGTAAAGACGAAGGCACTGATGAGGAGGTGGAGGACGAGGAAGAGACAGAAGGAGCCTGAGAGGGTGCGGCAGGAGGTGCCTGGAAGGCAGAGGGGGCCTGGGGGTTAGTGGGGGAGCTGATGGGCATGTAAACGTGTGAGGTCTGGTGGTGCGGGCCGCCTTGATGCGAGATCTGGGTGACGTAGGGCCGGATGTAGATCGAGTTAGGGCTGTTAGGGCCGGCCTGGGGCCCTCCGTGGATGTGCAGCGAGGTGGGCGTGTTGCGGCCGGCGTTTGGGGCCAGCGTCACCGTAATGGGGTTAAAGCGATGGGTGGCCGTCAGGGGCGTAGAGCTCTGCCCCTTGACCCCAAGCTGGAAAAGGCCGAGGTGCTGAGGCGGCTGCGGCTTCCGCGCCTGCTCCATTACGCAAAAGGCGGCGGGCGAGTGTGTGTGAGCGTGCGGGTGGGACTGAGACTCTGCCTGGTAGAAATCGGAGGCCGGTGTCGGGGGACCGTTCACTGGCCCGTCGCTCAGGCTGTGCGAGAGAGTCCTGCTGCCGTTCATCCTGACTGGCTCACGTTGCACGGCACCATGGGTATTCTGCGACACACCCACGTTGAGCTGGGTCAT
The DNA here is from genome assembly GCA_024362625.1 of Silurus asotus. NCBI lineage: Eukaryota > Metazoa > Chordata > Actinopteri > Siluriformes > Siluridae > Silurus > Silurus asotus. The sequence continues at coordinate 784,900 of MU551707.1, forward strand.
GTGATTGCGCAGGTCCGTCACGCTTGGGCTGCCCTCGCTGTACAGGAAGCCGGGACTCACCTGGGTCAGGTACTCGCAGCACGCCTCCAAGTCGTTCTTATTCTGACGGAAAAATGGAGACATACAGTGAGGGACAGTACCCCTCCCCAAAAAATAATTCTTAATTTTAAACCCAAACCCACTGTCCCGCCCATTTCCATGCTGCCCCGCCCACCTGTAGAACACACTGAGACACCACGCCCTCTGGCACTTCCGGAAACTTCTGAAGCAGCTGTTGCAGAACTTGAGTGTCAATCTGCTGATTTCCCCGTGCCATTCGGGGACTGGCGGGACGGAGCGGGGTGGACCTCAGCGCACACACTCATGCACACACACCCGCACGATCACAGCATCTTTTGTTCTAGAGAGAGAAAAAAAATTTAAATAAAACATACGGGTTATCATCAACATACAACACGTGTTCCTTTCTTCATTTTCTCCTTCTATCTACCGCTTTAGAAACTTGCACTACTCAGTTTCTAATGGAAACCAACAGCACCAGTGCCAACAGTGCAGAAGGTTCTTTCCAAAACAGAAGGTTCTTTCTCTCTTTAATACACGCACAAAGTGTTTTCAAACAAGGTAAAATAAATACAGTACTGGATCATGAAAATATACTCAATAAAATTAATACGAACAAACAAATAGAATTATGCGTAGCGCAATCTCGCGTGGGAAAACAAACATCATGCAGCACCGGTTATTGGCCTCTAGAGGCCGCTCTCGTAATGCCAGCAAAGCGGAAACCCAGAAAAACTATTTTGCTGATTGTTCCAGCAATCAGCAAATCTAATTAATCGTCCGACTTCTAGAAAACGTACAGTTATATAACATGGACCCCAAAAAAACGCTTTTGTTTGGACCATGTTTAGAAACTCGCCAACAGTAGCATATTTCAAGCCACCATAATGGTTCACGTACACAGGGTATAAATAAACAAGATGTCGCTCAATCAGAGGCAAAACCTGTGATAAAACCGATCTGCTTTCTTCAAAAACGTAGAAATAAATAAAAATAAACGAGGGCGGAGCTTCGCAAAGCGCTGTATTCTCTCGAACCAACTGAAGATTGGCTTCCGCTGACCAGCAGGTTTTCTACGGTAACAGCGAGTTCACGACCAGTTCCTAAATAACTTTTCAAAAAGTAATTTTTTGTACGAGATTTCCGACGCGATGTCAATCCTGCACGATTTTGATTCCTGTTTCGCTAGCATTTCTCGATGTGCTAAAGTTCCCCGCCCCCGCGTGACCGCCACAGACTCTCGCCGTCCTGTAGGTGTCGCTTTGAAGCCGCGTTCGCGTCATTACCTCGCTCGGCTGTCGCGGTATTCCTGAATGCATGCTTGTAATAAAAATAAATAAATAAAAAAATTACTTTTTTGGCCAGCTGCTACTGTGTGTTATCGCCGAGCTGTTTCCTGTCAAACAGAAACGTCCCCTGACACACACACACACAGCACAACCGGCGTTCGGAGCAGAACTCGACCGGCGCAATCGGCAAGAGATTACAGATAAAGAGCAGTGGGAGAGAAAACGAAGGCTCTTCCTTATCGCGATCACAAGCGTGTGTATCACTAACTGTCATAATCAACTGCCTGGAAATAACACACACACACACACACACAGATAAAAGTGCACACACTTAAAAAAAAAAAAACCTCCTTCCTGTCGTTCCTTGACTATAACCAAGCATCAGGTAGAGGGTAGCTCTTTGTGTACACGGGGGGTTTGCGCTGCCACGTTAAGTTTTTCGAACAGAACAAAACGTTTCAACATGACACTCCATGTAAAATCATGTACTTTATTACAAACATAAAAGAAATAAGATACAAGTGCTTGATTACGTCAAAATGGATATACGAGTTAATCGGTATGGTTATGAGAATAATCAATTAGCGCTCTCCGTGCAGCGCGCAGTCTCAAATGCAAAGCACGTGGCTGTTTGCAAGCCGCGGTCAAAACGAATGTGGCGGACTCTAGAAAGGATTCAAGAGGGAACAACGATTGCACGATTATTTCTGCTCGCTGCTGAGGCGTACACAAAATTCATGAGTGGGTACTTATTTTTTTTACCTCTTTTTTTAAATATCGGGTTTCAAAACGAAATCAAAACGAATCAAACGAATGTTCGATTGAAATTTAGATTCTCCGGACTGTTCGGACGCGGTATTTACGCAGCGTTCCAGGGTTCCAGATCATCCTGAGACACGCGGAAACGGTCGTAAAATTTTTTATTTTTTTTTTTACAAACACCCGAGCCGGACTCGCGGGGAAAATGCGGAAACTGAGAAGTCCTGGCGCGGATAAAAACGTCACTCCAGTGTGACACGGTTTAGTAAGTGTGTTGTGTGTGTGTGTGTGTGTGTGTGTGTGTGTGTGTGTGTGTAAGCGGAACAGGATCTGCTGGATCAGATGTCTCGAGGAAGCCAGCACATTTACTTTAGGCTTTTAGAGACCTAGAGCCTCATTTAGCAAGCACCTACCAACCCCCTACACACATACACACACGCCCAAAAATAAGCCTCTTGCAGACGGACTTGTGGTAAAGAGCGACAAGCTGATTAGCAGGATGAGCAGGTCGGCCGTACTGAACTCGACACCGCCTTCTTGACTCACTCTTGTGACTACTCGGGTAAAAACTAATAGAATAGAATTAAATAGGTACTTCAAATTAAACTGCATATGAATAATCGGCCGAACAAAATGATCAACACTTTTTGTCCCCCAAGGCACTTTTGGCGATGGATTGGCGTTTGTTCAGGAAACAACAAATAATGCGCGCGGCTCAAATTCCATAATTATTCCGTACTGCGTAGGAACCCTGGATGTTCCAAAGGAAAAATGCTAAATGTCAGATTCCCATCAACCTGAGAAACTCTTGGTTATGTTTGGGGACTAGAGGACCAGCGTTCTAAGGAAGCGATGGCGTGTGCTAGCAGTCGGCAAGAGGATACGAAACGGCGGCACCAACGTCCTCTGGCTGAACTCGCACAGGGGAGCAGAAAAGAAGACCCCGAATGCCGACGGTGAAGCAGCACCAGTATTACATGTCGCAAGATGGAGGTTGTTTGTGTGTGCAAAAACAGTGATTGCTTTAGCTGGGGGTGTGTATGAGGTTTTATAAGTGAGTGTGTGTGTGTGTGTGTGTGTGTGTGTGTGTGTGTGTGTGTGTGTGTCATATGGAAAATGAGTGACACACAGCCCAAGCACAGACTAAGACTAAGTTTGGCGAAATGCAGAAGCCAGGACGACACGTTCCGGTTGCAGAAATCGCGTGTGTGTGTGTGTGTGTGTATGTGCGCGCGTGCATTTTGCAATCTCTTTATGGGAGAGGCTCGGTGTTGTCCTCGAATGCCCTGACAGAGGCCTCCTTGTATCTCAGAGCGTTTGGTGAGGGGGCCACCCTGCTATCCCAGAATGCAACACGACAGCCTGTGGCCCCTGCCTGCTTCCAATCAGCGACCAGCTGCAGCCTGCGGCACTCGCAGAGAATTTCTGATTTCCTGCCTACACACACACACACACACACACACACACACACACACACACACACACATACACACACGCAAACAACCCTACTAAGGGGTGGGCAACAAAGCAAAAGCGCTTCAGCCCAACCACAGCCACTGGTTTTGTCTCCGAGTTCTGTGCCAAACAAACTACACACATACATCAAGAGAATGCACAATCCAAAAATGGGGTGGGGTGGGGGGTGAGGGTGAGTTATGGTGGGTAAGTGTTGGTTATGGTGGTTTAGGGCTGTTTAGGGTGGGGGGTTAGGGTGGGTTGGTTAGAATTAGGGTTGTTTGGGGTGGGTTGTAGTGGATTAGGATTAGGGTGAGGGTGGGTTAGGGTTAGAGTGGGTTAGTGTGGGGGTGGGTTAGGGTGAGGGTGGGTCAAGGTTAGATTCGGTTAGGGTGAGGGAGGATTAGAGTGGGTTAGGGTGAGCTGATTAGAGTGGGTTATGGTTAGAGTGGGTTAGGGTGAGGGTGGATTAGAGGGGGTTAGGGTGAAGGTGGGTTAGGGTTTGAGTGGGTTAGCGTGGGGGGGGTTAGGGTTAGAGTGGGTTAGAGTAAGTTAGAATGGGTTAGCGTAGGGGTGGGTGAGGGTGAGGGTCGGTAAGGGTTTGAGTGGGTTAGCGTGGGGGTTGGTCAGAGTTACAGTGGGTTGGAGCGAGTTACAGTGGGTTAGGGTAAGAGTAGGTTAGCCTGGGGGTGGGTAAAGGGTGAGGGTGGGTTAGGGTTTGAGTGGGTTTGTATGGGGGTGGGTTAGGGTGAGAGTGGGTCAGGGTTAGAGTGGGTTAGCGTGGGGGTGGGTGAGGGTGAAGGTGGGTTAGGGTTTGAGTGGGTTAGTATGGGGGTGGGTTAGGGTGAGAGTGGGTCAGGGTTAAAGTGGGTTAGGGTAAGTTAGAGTGGGTTAGGGTTAGAGTGGGTTAGCGTGGGGGTAGGTTAGGGTTTGAGTGGGTTAGCGTGGGGATAGGTGAGGGTGGGTTATGGTTTGAGTAGGTTAGCTTGGGGGGTGGGTTAGGGTGAGGGTGGGTCAGGGTTAGAATGGGTTAGGGTGGGGGTACCTGAACGACTAATCCTTATTCAAGCACAAGACAGAAATGCTCTTCTTATTTCATTTTCTGACTTTACTCGCAAAGAGTAGAGGGTGTGTATGAGTCAACAAGATCAATCACCGACTCGTTCAGGGCATCAGGGTAAAGAGTGAGTCAAAATAAAGGGTGGGTCAGGGTAAAGAGTCAATCAGGTTAAAGAATGAGTCAGGGCGGTCAGTGAGTCAGGGTAAAGGGCGAGCCAGGGTAATGAGAGTCAGTCTAATGTGTGAGTGAGGGTAAAAGGTGAGTGAGTCAGGGTAAAAAGTGTGTCAGGGTGAGTCAGGTTAAAAAATTAATAAGGGTAAAGAGTGAGTAAGGGGATAAAGGTGAGTCAGGGTCAGCCAGTGAGTCAGGGTAAGAAGGGAATCAGGGGGTAAAGGGTGAGTCAGGGATTCAGGCCGGGTGAAAGTTAGTGAAGTCAGTGAGTCAGGGTAGCGGCTTGGTTTCCCTGCAGCATGTTTACCATCTGCTTATTGAAAACCCTGATGTAGAGAGCGAGGGCTCTTAGGCAGCTGCACAGGATTCAGCCTGATCGTGCTGCTGACTGAGTGAAAAATTCTCTGGCAAACGACACACACACACACACACACACACACACACACACACACACACACACACACACACAGAACTCAGCCTGTTCACAGAGTGCATGGAATTTTCTGGCAGGGCCACCGAGGAGCATTTTTCATGGGGAACACGGCAATGTAAATAACACGGTGGTTGGTGGGGTGGGGGGCTGGGGGGTTTTGGGGTCAACCTGCACACTTTCGATGACTTTTATTGAAGTTTTATTTTCGGTTACTGGATCCACGGCCGGGATGAAATATTGCATATTTCGGTTTTGCACCAAAAAAAAAACCCCTACGTTTAGATCACGTCTGCAGTCAAAAATATAGGGACGTCTACTTCCGCGCCGATATAATTCGAAGCTCCCTTGCACGAGACGTCTCGGACCACAAATAAAGTCACAGCGTGTGGAGGAGACATCTGGCTGCACTTCAGAATCTCTGAGCAGGAAGGTGGCGTGATGTGGGTCGTGAAACGAGCTCCAGAGCAGCTCGGCTTACGGCCTGTAACGGGTTTTTATTTTTTATGAAGAAGACGCTGGATTTTGCCCTCGCTTTTAAACGCTCGCTGTTTTTTTGGTCTTCGTTGCGTGTGCGCACGCAGGCATCTGCGATTTCTATCTGGAAATGTTTAATGGGTGTGTGTGTGTGTGTGGTGTTACACATTTAGCGTGAGTTATGAGGGTGGATATTCTCTCTCTCTCTCAGACACACACACACACACCCTTTAAATTCACAGTCTAGTAGAAAGAAAGCAGAGTCCCGTTTCTATAGCAACGGCTCTTCCACGTGTAGTGCAGAGCATCGATTTGGGATGTGCAGATAGAAGTTTCTATCCCAAAAGTATTGGGACACCTGACTACACATGGTTCTTCCCCCAAACAGTTTTGATGCATGAACATGGGGACCCGGAAACCTCAAAGCCAGCTCTATGAACATCTGCTTTCCATAGGGTGGAAGATGTGACATCTCTCTTACTCTAGAGCTTCAAGCCTATTGGGATGAATGTGAAAGTCACCCCATGCCTCCTCACCTTACCTTCATCAATACCTGGTTTTCTAATGCCCTTGTGTCGAAACGAGCACAAATCTCCACCTCATTTTCACAAAATCTCCACCAAACCTCCACAAAATCTCCACCTCATCTCCACCAAACCTCCACACAACCTCCACCTTATCTCTACCAAACCGCCACCAAACCTCCACAAAATCTTCACCAAACCTCCACCTCATCTCCACCAAACCTCCACAAAATCTCCACCTCATCTCCACCAAACCTCCACACAACCTCCACCTTATCTCTACCAAACCGCCACCAAACCTCCACAAAATCTCCACCAAACATCCACCTCATCATCACCAAACATCCACCTCATCTCCACCAAACTAGCAGACCATCTTCCTGGAACACTCAACCGAATAACAGCGAATGTGAAGTGCGGTGTTCAAAAAACACGTACAAATCAAGAGAAGGTGAAGAGTACGCCGGTTGCAACACTTTAGCTTCCGCAGCCCTTTTTGTCCTCAGGGTTTCGATGGTGTGTCATAAAGATGGAAGGAACTGCAGGACACTTCTACCTCTCTGCCTTTGGCTGGAGGGGGCGTTAACGTGAACTTTCGCTGACCCCGTGTGTAGACGTCTCGGCAAAACTACAGGGACGCGAAATGTAGCCTAAAAGTCGCCATCGGCACTGACATACATACGGTAGATCTTTCCTGGAACTTGTTGAAGCCTATTTGGAGTAATGTCACTCTCTCTCACACACACACACACACACACACACACACACACACACTGCTGGAGTCCTGCATACAGCAGCGTTGTTGCTAAATAAATAAATCTGAGTGCGCAGTCAACAGGATGCATCTGGTCCACGTTAGCAGAATTAGCGAGTAAAAAAGAGGAAAAAAAAAAAAAAAAGACGAGGGCACTCTGAGATGATGGGCCCTGTTCCAAACTCGCACTGGCACACCTTACACTTAGACACACACAAGAGCCTGAGAGCTTTTTACTCTGCTTGCGGTGTTTTCTAGACACTGCGTTCCTCCTACAAGTGGAATTAAACACTCCGAGGATGCGACCAATGACCACCTGGAACAAGTGGGTCGATAAAGAAGCGACCATGGTGACCATAGAGACTATATTACTATAAAAATAAAAAAAACTGTCGTGGTTACTATAGAAAACACTGTTACTGTGGTTACTACAGAAAAGGGAAAAAAAAACGAAAGCTGTCAAGGTTGCCATAGAGACTACGTTGTCGAGGTTACCATAGAGAGTACGTTGCCATGGTTACTTTAGAAACCAAAGCTGTCAGGGTTACTACGTTGTCGAGGTTACGTTGCCGTGGTTATTACAGGGACAATGTTGCTGTGGTTACAATCGAAATGCCAGTAACTACTATAGAAACAGGAATCGTCACGGTTACCAGAGAGACTGCAATCGTAGCTATAGAAACGGAAAAGCATTACTACAGTACAGTAACTGGTGCAAACGGACGCCCCCGGAGTTGCCTTTCAATAGAGTTGAAAGAACTTTTCTACGGCACAGAAAACATTTCTTTCGAACATGAAATACCGGTCACGTGGCATGACCCGAGACACGTCCCCGAGCAAGTGCGGATCCGTCCTGAATTTGTGAAGGGGAAACCAGACCGGGTTTAATCCGAGATTTGTCGTTTCGTGTCCCGGGTGAAGCCCCTGAAGCGCATTTTCCCCCGATCCTGACAAACGGTTCTGCCGAAGAGGCGTCGAGTCGAAACATGCGAGGAAACAAAACACGAGGAAAAAGGGAAAGAAAAAAAAAAGGCCCTGGAGCCATCACGCTGCTCAAGTGGGACGGCTCTCCGGCATTCCACATACGTTCATAAATACTCAGACCGACACACACACACACACACATACACTTCAATGGCACTTGTGGTCTCTTGATGCATCAGTGATTTTTCGATATAGAGGACCATGTGTAAAAGGTTCGAATTCGGATATTCGGTGCGTGGAAAAACAAAAACGAGTTCACGCGACTGTCAGACACGTGCCATGGGGCGTGGCTGGTTCAGGCCATGCCCACATTATGCTTAGATGCGGTAACACTTTACAAATTCAGACATCAGTAGAGCAAATCCATGCAAATCTATAAAAAAAGAAAACCTAAAAAGGAAAATCATTCCTGTCATTTCCAGGAAGTCTCGACACAACCTAGCGCCTGTTGTAACCATGGCGACAAGCCGGGGAAACACCCGGGTTCCGTCCGCAGTGGACACTCGACCATAGGTTCTTTTTTTTAACATCTCTTTCCTTATTTGGTCCCCATCGTCTCTTAGAATGAAGCTCCACTCCTCTGGGAGGATGTTCCACTAGATTTTCTTTGGGGGGGATTTTGTGCGGCGATGTAGGTGAGGTGAGGAGGAGGTCTGTGGTGCCGTGGCAATTCATCCCAGCGGCAGGTGAAACTCTATAGCAGGAGATCTTCCAACCCTTGGTGCTGGGCTTTGTGGACAGACTCTCCTTCTTGCATCCAAAGACGTCCCAGGCAACTTTGTCTCTACGAGATTTGGTGAAGAACCACATCTGTCTGGGAAAGCCCGATTCTTTTGGTCCGGGACAGAGAAAATATAAAGGAGAAGATAGGAAAACTTGCAGATTAAATGCTGAACTTCACCCCATTAGCAGCAGAAGCTCCACATGG
>MU551707.1:805172-843567 GCA_024362625.1 Silurus asotus
AGTTGGTATTGAAGTCCAGAGTGAAATTCATTATGGGTATTGTACTTCGGAAAAGACTGTAACCCTGCTAATCTATCTTCATAAAAACAAGTAAAGTGGTTATGCATCGGCTAATGTTGTCCATCTTATCATTCCACGAGCATCAACTAGCGAGTTGTTACGCTGCTGCCGGGAAAAGTTCAAGCGGATAAGTAACACGATGCTCTCGCTAGGGACACAGGACGCTAACTGATGTGACGAGCTGTGTGGATGGAGCAAAAACAACCAACCTGCCTGCGATTTTTTGGTGAGCGACGTTCGTATCCCAATATATTGTTCGTAACCAGGGGCAAAAATTTTGATGAACTGCAATTTGTAACCTGAATTATACGTATGCCGGGGTGTTCGTTACCCGAGGTTCCACTGTATACAATACACATACGTGTCATTTACATTTGCTGTTTCTCCATCATTAAACATTTAAATGCTTTGGAATGGAGGAGTTGGCCTGCGATTTTTTGGTGAGCGACGTTCGTATCCCAATATATTGTTCGTAACCAGGGGCAAAAATTTTGATGAACTGCAATTTGTAACCTGAATTATACGTATGCCGGGGTGTTCGTTACCCGAGGTTCCACTGTATACAATACACATACGTGTCATTTACATTTGCTGTTTCTCCATCATTAAACATTTAAATGCTTTGGAATGGAGGAGTTGGTGTTGGATCTATAATGATCTCAGATGTTGAGCTCATTTACGAGTTGCTCTGGAGCTCTGATGATATAAGACTTTAGAAAGGACAAATGAGGAGGGGTTTTCCTTTTGAGTCTGGTTCCTCTAAAGGTTTCTTCCTCATACCATCTGAAGAAGTTTTTTTTTTCGACAGTCGCCCCCAAGCTTCTCATCGGGTCCATGGTGGCCATGGCCACTCCTTAACCCCGCCTACCTTCACCAATATACAGTCTGAATACAAATTTTCAAACAAAGCAAATATTTGAATTGATGTTTTCTTTAATTACATACTCAGCCCAAATTTTCGCCAAAATTTTGCCCCAGTCCACATTTACTCTCCATTTGCTGTTATAATGAGGTCCACTCTTCTGGGGAAGTGTTTTTGTGGACATTCTGTGGAGATTTTTGCTCATTCAGACACAAGGGTGTTAGCAAAGTGATGTAGGTGAGGTGAGGAGGCCTGCAACGGACCAGGTTCAAGTCTCCTAGTTCAACTAAAGGGAAAATATCATTCTGCTTCATTCGAAGATGTCCGATGCAGTTCTTCGCCGCTAAGTTTTTGGTAACAGTTTGGGCAAGAAGCAAATGCAAGTGCATTTGCTAATTCCCGGCTGCGTAAGACGCAGTTTACGCTGACTTTTACCTCAGTGTAGTTGCCTGCACAAATTTACATTTACATTTACATTTGCGGCATTTAGCAGACGCCCTTATCCAGAGCGACGTACAAAAGTGCTTTAAATCTCTAGTAGTGAATAAATCTTACACTGGTACGAAAGAATACAAACTCAATATAAATATAACTCGAATTCTACAAACTTGGAAAGTGCTAATTTAAGTATTTCAGGAAGAGGTAGGTCTTCAGTCGTCGCTTAAAGATAATCAGGGACTCTGCTGTACGGACATCTAGGGGAAGTTCATTCCACCACCTCGGTGCCAGAACAAAGAAGAGCCTTCAATTGTACAACAAATCTTCTCCACAGAATCTCCAAAAAATCTTTAGAGAATCTCCACAGAATCTCTACAAAATCTTCCCAAAATCTCAAACTAATCTCCACAAAATCTTCAGAGAATCTGCACAAATTCTTAACAAAATCTCCAAAGAATCTACCAGAAATCTTTACAAAATCCCCACAAAATCTCCCCAAAATCTTCAGAGAATCTCCACAGATCCTCCCAGAAATCTCTACAAAATCTACACAGAATCTCTGTAAAATATCCAGAGAATCTCCACAAAATCTAAAAACAAATCTCCACAAAATCTTCAGAGAATCTACAGAAATTCTTTGCAAAATCTCCAAAGAATCTGCCAGAAATCTCTACAAAATCCCCACAAAATATCCACAAAATCCTCATCAAAATCTCCAAAGAATCTCCATAATATCTTCCTAACATCTTTTCCAAATTTCCACAGAATCTTCCCAAAATCTCTACAAAAACTTAACGAAATATATCCCCAGAATCTCCACAAAATCTCCAAAGAATCTAGTGGAACATCTTCCCAGAAGAGTGGCGCTTATTAAAACAGCAAATGGGGACTAAATGTGGAACAGGATGTTAAGAAAAATATATTAATAAATTGGCCACTTACCTGTTATCCATGAGGTCACCTGATGCTAGCAATGACATGAGAGGTTTTTACCAACCATTATTTATAATGTATAAATTAAGAGTGTGTATATTCTGTGCATATAAAAGCGGTAGAAATGTCGTTTTCAATATGTAATATTACTATTATTTAAATAAACTCTCAGTGGCCTTCAGTGAATTTGCGTGGCCTGGTTCCCATCGCTTGCTAACATCTTTCATCTTTAGCGAAGCATCAATTTGCATTTGTTTCTCTGTTAACTGGGTGAACACTTGGCATTTGGTATTTCAAGTCCAACACACACACACACACACACACACACACACACACACACACACACACACACACACACACAGAGACCTTCTGACACACAAAGGGTGGGGGAAAAAATTCACCCCTCAACCTTTCTGAAAAAAAATGACCCCCAGCAAATGAGAGGAAAATCTGTGCAGAGCTTTTAGATGTTTCTCAGAGACACTGACTCAGGAAAACAGAATCCTGAGAATTATTTACTCACACACACACACACACACACACACACACACACAAAAGCTGATTCGCTGGAACTTGTGTGGGTGGCATGATTGGCCCATAACCTCTTTCCAGCTCTCTCTCTCTCTCTCTCTCTCTCTCTTGCACATGCTAGTACGTGATGAGTCATGCTCCAGGTCCCCAACAAAGACGCTTTTGAACGACGGCTAGAACCGCCGTCCGGCACTCGCTGGACCCGAGCGGCCATTTTTTTTTCTCCTCACAGAAACACACCAAGCAGCTTCTAGCCAAACAAAAACTACTCATTCTTTTTATATAGTGTTTAAAGAAATACTCTAGAGCAGGGATCCCCAAACTACGGGACCCCACATTTCGAAAGGCCCTCTGAATAATACCAGAGACATATTTTGAAAACGATTTCCGGTAGTTTTTCCGGCTTCCGCTGCTATTCCAGGAGCAGCCTCTAGAGGCAAATCACTGCGCCATGTGCCATTTGTTTTCACAAATGGGAACGCTGTTATTCCAAGAGCGGCCTCTAGAGGCAAATCACTGACACCACGTGCCATTTGTTTTTAAAAATGGGACTGCAAGCTGCACGGAGAGCGCTACATTAAATTTATTGTGTATAATTTATTAATCATATAATATTATATTACTATATACGGCTGAAAATATATAATAATTAGTATGTTATTTAAAAGTCCTAGTTTAAAATAAAATTTTTGGAAAGAGCAAATTGATCAAAAGTGTGTGTGTGTGTGTGTGTGTGTGTGTGTGTGTGTGTGTGTGTGTGTGTGTGTGTGTGTGTGTTTTGGTGTACTGTGTTATCTAAGGAAAGTCAGTGTGTCTTACAGGCAGGTCTTGCTAACCCTGCTCCTACACACTTTATTGTACCTCGCAAAACACACACTGGAACACACAAAGCGGAGGAATCTGGCTCGCATGCTGAATAAACTTGACCGTAGAGCACATTAACAGTGACACCCTGTGGAAGAAAGAGAAACTGTAATTAAAATAAAATCTGAAGATTTTATGACAAAAAGAAAACACAAAAACACAACATTTTCAGAATTCCTGACAGGAGTTTTGTCATATACATCATTTTATTTTATTTTTTATAAATTCACTGCTAACACCAGTCACCTAGCTAACATGAGCTAACATCAGCTAACAAGAGCTAACAACCACACGACTCATGAAAAACGTTTGGAATGATGTGAATGATGAACAGCTGTTGGGTTGTAATGGAATTTGTACCGGAAACCATTAAATGTTCATACATTTGAGTTCTAACACCATTACACATGCTAATTAGTGCTAACCTGACAGGATTTACGAAAGGATTTGTCATATTGAGAGGTTTTTAATAGCTATAATTAAAAAAAAATATATTGGTTTTAATGGAAATTGTAGTGGTGTATCAATTTGGGTCTTTATTGGTAATCTGTAAGTAGAAGAACCAATAGACACATTTGGCAGCTTGTAGATCACCTTTTTCATTGCTAACACCTACCAGCTAGCTAACACAAGCTAACTAAAAACATTTGGAAATGATGTTAATGTTGAACAGCTGATCGGTTTTGTATTGGAAACCATCGGTTTTGTATTGGAAGGCAATCTATTGCCTTCTACTGGTGGCATGTTATATCTGATACCATTAAATTCCTAAGAAATCATGTTTGGAATTCACTGGACATGTCATTACACCTCCAAATTCCAATGAAATGGAAAATATATTGGTTTGACTAGAAACTGCTATATTGTAACCCTGTGGGACTCTACTGGTCATCTGCTGCCTTCCACTGGTGGCATGTTCTGTCAGATACCATTACAGACCAATAGAATGCCTTTGGCATCTTGTAAATCAAATGTTTGTATCTACTGGACACCATTAGTGACCGTTAAGCCACGATTAAGCTTCTACATTAGGAAATGGTAAACAGCTGATGATCTGTAATGGTATTTTGTAGTGGAAACCATTAAACATGGAGCTTTATACATTTAACTGCTGACACCTTCCAAGTTATCTAACATTAAAAAAAAAGCTGACAGGATTTCTGAGAGGAATCTGCATTGATGTTTCTAAACATTCATGGATATTATTTCAGTTTTCCTTTTAAACATTCTTTCAGGCTAGCTCACTATTAAAAACATTCATGAAGCTGACATAAATACGCTATATGGCAAAAATATTGGGATAAAAAATGTCAGCTGCCTAGCATTAACCATAAAGTATTTAGCTTTAAGCAATACCCTGCTAGTGCGAATAAATGAAGCTCATTTCTGAGGTAAAAAGTTTTTTTACCATTGAAAATATTTGTCATATTTTTGCTATTGCTAAAAAGTTTTTTTCCAGAGTAACGCCAAAAAAAAAAAAAAACGTAATCAAAATAACAAACGAAGTAGACTGACGTGACGCATTTTTCTGAAGCAACCAAAACAGACACAAAGCAGGAAAATTGTTTTAATTTTATTACAATAGAGGATACAAAATAAATATACACGACATTTCTCCTTTAACAGTCGTTCATTTACAGTGAAATAACGGACGGTGAAGTTACTAGTGACTAGCCGGGGTACAAATCAATTCATTTTTTTTCTCCTGCAACATGCCATTGCCTACTTCTGGATGTGGTAAAGAAGTGTGTGTGTGTGTTTGTGTGGTTACACAAGATTTACACACGCATTAAACCGCGATAACGTGTGCACATATCTAATAGCCCCCCTGAATAAATGAACCAAAAAAAGACATTAAGTAAAAAAACAAACAAACAAAAACAAAAAAACAAAACAAAAGTGACTTGCAACATGAATTTAACTTTCCATGTTGAATTATTTACTCGTTTGTTGATCCTTTTATTTCGTATAATCCGACAAGGTTAACCAAAATAACAAAGATTTAAAGTCTCCTGTAGGTTCAATTGACACGTTCATTCCCAAGTTTCTTTGGAAACTATGTTACACGTAACTGGAGATTATTAATATGGATGTAAAAGTGGGCATTCATTTTGATGGAGTCCGTTTTGGGGTCGATTTAGCTTTGAATAACGGGAAGGTTCATCACGATTGAATTACAATCGACACCAGATCAAATGGTCCCTAGAAATATGTCAAAAAAAAGAATAACATACCTCACAAATTATTCACACCTTTTACATATTCACACCTCAGATCCTACAGCGGTGTTTTTAAACTACGTAAAAAGATTATGACAATTATTTTGTGAATAAAATCGTCTAGAGAAAAGATGTAATATTTGGAGAAAAATCGCAGAATTGAGAAAACTTCCTACTTTGGGTTAGAATTTAGCAATAACAAAATCCAAAAAAGTTATAATAAACTTAATTTATTCAGAAGAAGAAATGAGATGAAGAGGAGATGTTGTTTCTCAAGTGTCTATGAGAAAAATGATCAAAGATATCGACCCTGTTAACAAAATAAGACTTTATTCTTGTTATCGCTACAACTTTAATCTCGCAATCGTAGATTTGTTTACATTTTTTTTTACGCCGTCGTAAAATCCTGACAGGATTTCATACATTTCCAAATCGTCAATTTATATGTACCTCATAATTTGCAATTGCGCATGAATAAATGTATTTCGGAGATTTTTGATGAAGCTAAGTTTCGGTAACATTTGGACTCCTCCAAAGGTCTCAATCGGTAAAATAAACAGCGAACGCAACAAGCGCTAGTTTACTTTACACTTCATATAAATTCACACAGGACCCGTGTACGGGACTGTAGTGATTTAATGTCTTGGCGTATTTTCAGGACACAATTTCTGACAAATTCCCCCCAATTTCTTGTTTTAAGTTTCTAAGATTAAAAAATTTCCCAGTTTTAGTGTCAGGGATGAAAAATGACACAAAAAATGACAAAAAAATTTATGAAATTTACTTAAGTAAAAAATGAGGGTGGTCAAAAAATCAACAAAAAAACACATTTGTCCTTAACTTGTCATACTACTAAAAAACTGCAACAATTTGTAACGACTCAAATAATATGAATCATAATTGATTTAATTCATTTTTTTAAATAATTGTTAGTTTCACAGACTTCATTACTTCAGGGCACTAATACTCTATTCAACTTCACTTAGTAAGAGTTTGAAATTGTAATGAAATCTCTTGAAATTCGGCTTGTAAACTCATTTTGATGTAAGTTTATTGTATAAACATGGGTTATTGTTACTGGAACATGGAGGACTGGTTGTGCTATGTTTTGTATAAAAATCTGATTGGAATTAATCGGATAAACTGGTGAACAAATGAAACTACAGATTCTGTAAAAAAAAAATACAAAAAAATAAATTCAATAAATAGATACAACAGTTATATTTTTGTGGCATGATATCTTGAAATTTGTAGCTTGGCATGAAATTTGTAGCTTTTATGGGCTCAGATAAACAATGTAAAAAATAAATATAATAAAAGCAAGCATTACATTTCAATCAAATTTGATGAAAAGTCAACAAATGAATCCTTGTTATACAAACAGAAGTAAAAAAATTCTTCATTTTTCAATGTCAAAGCCCAGATTTGTCAGATGAATTTTTCTTTCTTTTTTTTTTTTTTTTTTAAATAATAGGAAAATATAATATAATAGGAAAATACATACAAATAAGCAAATCAATATTAACATCAACATCAACAGTAGTTGAGATTACTGAAGTTCGCTACAGGAGCATAAACATTATTTCAAAGATGCGAATTGGGACAGAATAGGATTGTGATGTGTTGTGTAACTGTGACGTGGGTTTTTCAATAAAAAAATAAATTAATTAAAAAATAGTACATGCATCCAAATAAGACGTTCAACATTCAATATTCAGGATTTATATTTCTACACATTTACAATAAGAACTCTGTAAAAGAGCGCTGTCTAGTCTGTTATATAACTAACCATCATATTGTTAGTGTCTAAGCAAGACAATACAAAACGTGAAATATGTTTTTTACTTAATTTACCTCAGAAAAGTTTTGCAACAACAGTGCTTTAAAAGACACGTATCACAGAGTTATGTTTCAGTGAAGAGTCCGTATGTACAGGTAAAATGTCTCTCAAACACACAAAAACAGGACATCATTTCAAAATCAAATGAAGACGCACGTGTTAGCAGGACGGCAAGAGTTTTAATAAAAGCGTCCTGCTTTATGGGTTCGTAAAGCCGTGTGGAATCGAACATAACGTCCTAAAAAAAAGAAATCATACAAACATAAGTCAATTTAAAAATTTGGAAAGAAAAGGCAGTCGAAAAAAACACAAGCCCGAGTTCCACGATTGTTGTTTAACACCACCATGTTCACTTTCTCTCACCTACATTGCTAATACACTCCGATATCCGAAAAGCTGCGGTAAAATTTACGCGAAAAATCTCCGAGACCGAAAGGACGAGTCAGTAACACAGAACGATTCAACATAAAAGGAAAAAAATTTTAAAGAAAAGAAAAGAAAAATATATATTAGGGCTGTCAAAAATAACATTCATTTAAAGGGCACAGATTTTATTAAGGCGCGATTAATTCAGCGCGAATTTCTGTTTGACCTTTTTTTTTATTAAAAAATATAAATGGATAAATATAAAGAAGGCGGAACTAAAACTTCCAACACAACTCACGTTTATACATGACAGTCTTTACTTAAAAAAAAACCCAATAAACTCCACTAATAAAATCATTTTAAATCGCTAAACATTCGTTTTACTGACGCGCTCAAATTTACTGAGTCTCAAATCAGGCACCGAAATCCGCCATGATGCATGCGTCCGTCAATCAAAACCGGCCGGGTGGAAACACAGCAAAAGTTCCGTTTGGTGTCCTGATGATTTACGTTATTTAAAACACCACAACTGCTTGAAAACATTTACAAGAATGTTTTGTCTTCATGCTTTCTGTTGCGTTTGGTTTCATTAATAATAAACAAGCATTTGCATAAAGCATAAATATTTGTTTTAGAATATAAAAAACTTGAAAATTATTAATTTAAGATACATTCAGAAGAGATAAAAATGTGCTATTAAGTTGCGACTAATCGCAATTAAATATTTTAATCGATTGAAGCCCTAATAAAAAATTATATATATATATATTGCATTATTATGTTATATTGAAATGTAAAAGAAATTGGTTTAAGATGTTCAATTAAAGGGCATTAGAAATGTTTGCTTATTGTTTATACATCAAGATTAGCAAGTCACAGAGTTATTTTTTTCCAGAAAAAAACCTTTAATTGAAAATAGTTTTTTGGGGTTTATTTTGTGCTCTGTAGAAAACGTGTATCAATGAAAAGCTAAGCTGAAATGCCAATTAAAACTTTCACATCCTTTTAAAATAAAATATGCGAAAGTTTTCTTTCATTTTACTTCATACGGTAATTGCGTACATTTCCATGGTTTTCATTCCGTGAATCTTGGCGCTAGCTAATAAACTTAGCAAGGCTTCCTAGTTAGCAAACAGATACGGTATGTTGTGGAGGATGTTCAAATTACAGAAATCAAAACCTTCAAAGCTTTTGAGATCCAATCTCTTAGTGGAGGGAACGAATTGTTCAAAGGACAAAAGTATTAAGTAACCGATTTTTCCAGCCACATCTTTTCTTCCACAAATTCATACCACAAAGTCTGAGGCACACAATTGTATCGTACATTTTTAAATGCAGCATGAAAGATTGAACTAGGACACCCAAACCTGGTCCATGACAATACCCCTGCTTTCCATGGGGTCGGAAGATGTGGAAGATCTCCTGCTATAGAACTCCAAACCTATTGAACACCTTTGGAATGAACTGGAACACCACCCTATGCCTCCATAACTCAACCAACATTAGTACCTGACTTTACTAACACCCTTGTAGCTGAATGAACACAAATCTCCTCAACAACATAAATATAGTGAAACATCTCCCCAGAAGAATGGAGAGTATCATAAGAGCAAATAGGGACAGAATATGGACTGGAATGTTTAAAAATCCCAAACTTTTGTCCATATAATGTACTTTGTGGATTTATATTATATTGGTGTAAAAAAATAAAATAAAATAAAACAAAGTCGGGCCACAAGAGAACAATTTCAATAGGTTGATTTAAAAAAAAATAATAATAATAATAAAAAAAATATATATATATACCTGTCATGCAGCATTACTAAGCATGGTGACATGAAGCATGTAGAAAGGAAAAGAAGGACAACATAAGAAGTATATTGGTGTGGTGCTGTTCACATTCGCTATGTCTGATGTAAACTGAACAAATTCGTTCATCTTTAGTAAGTGCATTATTCTCGTCTGGGTTCTGTCATTTAAATGAATGGGGAAAGAGATGTTTATTAGACAATACAAAAACAACTGTAGCAGGTGGGAGTGCGATTAAAATAAAAAAGTCCCCCCCACACACACTTCTAGTGTAGAGAACCTGGGAAACAGGATGAGGTGCACTCACTTCCTTATCCTTGGCTCTAAGTGATCTACTATGAACTACCTCAGAGGGGGATATCCTCACACGTGCATAGGTAGTCATTTGTTTGGCCATTTTCTCCCTTTTTGTTGTTTGGCATCCTTCCTGATGAGCAGCAGTGTGTGTAAAAGGAGGTACACATGCACCAGATGTTTTAGCCCCTTGTTACCTTGGCTTAGGGAGAGCTGGGAAGAGGTCTACAGCATCAGGGAAAAGGCTGAAGTGAACATGGACCTGAACAACTCCATTGTTTGCTTTGCCCACAGCACCAACAGTAAATCCAAACATCTTGCACAAGACATGTTTCCAAACACAGCTGCCAGTAGTGAGCTAAGAGGTGTAGCATATTCCTAACACCCCCCCTTCTCTATTTCCCTTCTTGGACCTTCCGGCCCTCTCTTCCTGAGCAATTGTTTCAACATTGTTAATGAACTTAGTTACCTCACCTCTTATTTGTCTTTATCGTTGATTGTGTAAGGTATATTACAATGTTTCCGGCACATGTTTGGCTGTTGGGAATACAGTTCAGAGCATCAAAACAGGATTGTTGACTGTTGTTTACTAATGCTTCAAATTGCACACAAGGTACACACTTTTATCACTGAATGAAGAATAAATGTGTACAATCCCAATTTCCAAAAAAAAAAAGTTGATAAAATAAAAATAAAATGATAAAATGCTGGATAAAATAAAAAATAAAAAAACAGAATGCTATGATCGGCAAATCATGTAAACTTATATATTATTCACAACGGAACCAAAAAAAAAACCAAATCAAATGAGAAAATGTCTAATTTTAAGGAAAAAAAAAAAATTGAGAGATAGCAACAAAAAGGATTTAAAAGTAAGTGTTCAAAGAAACAGCTGGAGGAACATTTTGCAACTAATCAGGTAAATTGGCAACATGTTAGTAACATGACTAGATATAAAATATTTATTTTAGAGAGGCAGAGTCTTTCAGAAGTAACGATGGGCAGAGCTTCATAGAACTGCATCTAACTCTAATTCAAACTCGGGAAAAAATTTTCAGAGAATCTGGAAAAATCTCAGCGCACAAGGTTGAAACCAAAATTGGATGCTTGTGATGTTTGGGCTCTCGGGTGGCACTGCAATAAAAACAATGTCATCCTCAAATGCAGGTTCAGCTCTATCATGTAACTAATCTTGTTCATTTTAATAATTAAACACTTGTATTGTATACTTTATCAATCTGTTAATGGCTGCTAATCCCACTTAATTTTCTGAGCATTTAAATAGGAAGAATTTGCATTCATTTTCCCCCTTTTTTTTTTGGATATTGGTTAATTACTTGGGGAAAATAAGTACAAGCTAAAAACTCTTTTTTTTACACCTGGGATTATAATGCCAAGTTTATTACATTGATGATTGTTATTTAGTCCCTGATAAATAAAAACAGAATTAAATGTGTAATTAATTTTTCTCATAACTGTACTCTTACACAAATGTGTTGCCATTGTCGTTGGCAATCAACAGTTTAAGATTTAAACTAAAGTTTAAAATCAATTTCAATTGCCAACTACAAGCTTTTTATAACTGTATTCAAGTGTTACCTCTATAAATCTCTTTATCTTATTTTACACAGCAATTAAAATCTTGTGGTTTTATGCACATTGTCTTAGGGTAAAAAAAACTTACAATATATTGTCTCTATTGTAAGTGTATTTTTAAGAACAGTCTGTAATGTATGGTCACATGCAAAAAGAGAATTATTATTTTGGTCAAGAAGTGCCAGATCTTTCAATGCTGTGAGTTTAAATTTTAGGACACTATCTTGTTTCAATTTCACTGCTGAACTGGGAGAGTTTGAACATGCAAAATCTCAACAGATCACTGGTGACCACCAATAGGTGGGCTAGATACATATTAAACATATAAAAATGCTGATGAACACAAAATGTCATTATAGAGGGTGGTCCACAGAAAAGTAGCCCGCCTCTGTTGCCAGGCAGATGGTCATTCGGCAGACAGAGAGCATGGCACCGGTATTGAAGGCAGGCTACTTTTCCGTGGCCCACCCTGCATATATCTCACCTCATACTTCTGCCTCTTGAGCTTCTCAATGTGGTCATATTTTTCAGACTCAAGATTATACATCCAGTCCCACAGCTCCTTGGCCTTATCCCTTCACACACACACACACACACACACACACACACACACACACAAAAACACACACACACACATTTCTTATGTTTTAAATTTCATTGTGGATGTATATACAGTCTACTATAAAGATTTTTTTTTAAAGATTAGTGAATATTCCTTTTACTTATTAAAACTTTGCCATTTGTCTTTACAGTGGCAGCCTGTAAGGGCCACCCACACCTTCTCTGCTGGCCTAAACACTATCAGAATCACTGACTTACATTTTAATACTTTTTTGACTATTAATGTTAATATTAGTGTTAAATTTCTCCCAATAGTCCGTTCTCTTATATCCATTGGGTTTCTGTTTGGTTGCGCTGCTGCTGCAGCTCCAGCGAGTATAATTTTACGGTGGAGATTCTATATTTACATTTACAGCTGTTTTAAGTTTCAATTAATAAATCATATTTATGTCTTTTTTTCTGTTAAAGCTCAGTTCCAGGTGTATGCCAAGCCTTTGTATTTCATAGTATTTTATATAACCTTTTTGGATACATTTTCGATCTTGCCATCTTGACCTCCCCAGTCTAACCTGCCTTTTGTCCTGGCTCCTTTCTCACATATTTATATTACATTATATTTCACACCATAAGTATTTGTTCATACCTCAGCTTGTCTTCATTGAGATGATCAATGTTTAGAGGCTTGCGTCTCTCAGCCAAGACCTTTCTTTTTTTCTCTCTCTCTGTCTGTTTCTTTCCCTTCTTTTGGTCAGCCTGTATCTATATATATATATATATATATATATATATATATATGTGGAAATCTGACCTTTTCTGCTATATGTGGTTCTTTAAACTGTTACCACAAAGCTGGAGGCACACAACTGTATTTAACTGTTCCTGCATGACACAAAGCCAGCTCCATGAACGTAAAATGTTCATAGTTTGGAGAGGAAGATCTTGAAGATCTTGAGTGGCCTGCTATAGAGCTCTGATCTCATCCGTACTGAACACCTTTGTGATAAATGTGAACGCTGACTGCACCATCGGTCTCCTCTCTAACATCAGTACCTGCCTTTTATAACACCCGTGTGGCTGATGAACACAAATATCCATAAGCACACTCCAAAATCTATCTTCTCAGAAGAGTGTAGAAAATTATAGGAGCAAATTGGGACAGGATGTGGAATACGATGCTCAAAAAGCACATACCGTACTTATGACCAGGTGTCTGCAAACTTTTCGCAATATATATATGTATGTATATTCTTGACTACTTGGAGAGTTGTACAGTTCTCTCGACCCCCAGTAGATGTCAGTGTTTCCAACATGTTCAGTGCAGTTTACAGTTAATAGCGGACAAAATGGTCTGGAAAATAGCGTTTGAAGAGAAAAGCTCCCCTTTCCACCAACTTGTAGGACCTGGTGTGTGTGATTTTCGTGGTTTTGTTATACAGCGGCGCTTCAAATCCGAGTCTACACATGGACCAGTGAGGATTCGGATCAACAACAAAAATATCGGAAATCCAAAATTAGAAAATATCAAACATGAGGTAACAGTCACTTGAGCTGCCGCAGACATTGTAACAAAAAGACGTAGACGTACAAACGCACAGTTTCTGTCATACACGGATTGTTGATACACCTCATGGATGAACAGGAAATTCCGATGTGTTCATCACAAGGTATCAATATGAATGATTTTTTTCCCCTTGTAGTTTTGCTCTGGTTATTTTTCCCAACAGACCCGAGCTGATACGCGTCAAAATGAGTTTTGACAGTGGACTAAAAGTAAAGGGTTTCGTCTGCACTGTTCAGATATCATATTAAATATTTACAAAAGCGACCAAAAAAAAGTAGAAGGTCAAAGCCTTCGGTTCTGTAGTTGAAAAAGTCGTAAAAGGCGCTCTGCACATGCGTGAAAGCGAATCCCGAAGGAGCTCGATCTTCAAACGTCTTTGTTTTTCAGTGTCTGTAATGTGCACATGGTGGTGTATGTGCACAGCGTGGGTAGGAAAAGAAAATACAGAAAGTGTTCCAAACAGACAAAAAGAGGAGGGAAAGGACATTTGGTTTATATCATCCTCCATATTGCAGGTGTGTAAATCTGGGACCAAAGCAGAGTCAGACGCTTTCATGTCTCGTTTTTTTGGCTGGTTCCATATGGACACTGTGGGGCTTCATGGCATTTCCTGTTTAAGCCCTCACACTGTTCCAGTGGGCACGTATACAGGCAGAAAAAATTTAACTTGAACGACTGAAACTGTATCTGGTTTTGTAGCTCAGTGGACTGTAAAGGTTTTGCTGACTGGTTAGGTATGGGTATAAAAGGCTCGACTGGAACACTGACAATCTTTGAGGACTGGATAGGAACCAAGAGGTACATGCAGGTAGTTGGTTTAAAAGAGGGAGATGTAGAGGACAGGGGGGTATGCAGACAGATGATCTGCTGTGGCGACCCCTAGTGGGAGAAGCTGAAAAAAAAGAAGAAGAAGAAGAAGAAGAAGAAGAAGGAGGAAGGAAACCAAGAGATCTGTGGTCCTTAATGAAAAGTCAAAGGGTGGCCCCTAAGCGACAGGACTGGCAATGGAAGAAATCTAAGTTTGGAACCGGATGGAATCTGAAGATTGGTTTTGTTTTGAAATTGAGCGTTTGAAGACTGGTTCTGAGAAGAAACCCCGGAGGCCTGACGACTGATACTCGAGGGACGTTTTGGGATTGATTCTTAATGGAAACCCAGACATTTGAGGATTAATTCTTATATTTAAACCCAGATGCTTGAGACACAAATCTCCAAAGAAACCAAGAGGCTTGAGAACTGATGCTTGATGGAAACCCAGAGGCTTGAGGATTGATTCTCAATAGAAACACAGAGGCTTGAGGATTGATGCTCAATAAAAATGTAGAGGCTTAAGGACTGATGCTTGATGGAAACCCAGAGACTTGAGGATTGCTTCTCAATGGAAACCCAGAGGCTTGAGGTTGCTTTTCAATGGAAACCCAGAGGCTTGGGAAATGATGCTCAATGAAAACTCAGAGGCTGAAGGACTAATGCTCAATGGAAACCTGGTCGTATGAGGATTGATTCTCAACAGAAACAGAGACTCCTAACAAAAAATTGATTCTCGAATTGAAACCCATAGCCTTGAAGACTAATTCTCAGTGGAAACCCAGAGGCTTGAGAACTGAATCTTGATGGAAAGCCAGATGGTTTAGGATTGATTCCCAATGGAAACCCAGAGGCTTCAGGAATCATTCTTAGATTGAAACCCAGAGTCTTGAAGACAAATTCTCCATATAAACCCAGAAGCTTAAGGATTGATTCTCAATAGAAATGCCAGGGACTTGAGGACTTGTGTTTGACAGAAAGGTGCAAAGATAAGGGCACCTAAAATTATTTTGCTGCAAATAATAACAGAAGTTCTTGCAGTTAACTTGCATAAATTTGGCATATGGGTCTATATGGATTCACAGCACTGGACCCACAACAGCATTGAGGGTTTTTTAACTCTGAGAACTTGGCTTGTATGGACACTGCATGGTTTTTAGGAACTGGTGTAGATCCTCATCAAAGGGTGCATCTGACCTTCGAGGTTGCTGGGATGAAGGGCGCTGCTTCAGGAACAACATCTTTGCTGGTATTGGCAAGTGGAAAGCGTAGACGTGTAAAAAAAAGTGAAAAGGAAAACAGGAGGGAAAGGCGGGGGAATGAGGAAGTCTCCACACGTTCATTGCGTCCATCGATTAGCGCGAGCCTCAGTAGCGGTGAGACTGGTGAGTGTACTGGGAGCTTTGCTGAGATGTAGATGAGTATCCCATAGTGGTTTGGGACTGAGTGGTGCCCTGGACGTTGGTTTGGTAACCAAGGCGCGAGCCGGAGTGCTGAGAACAAACAGAAAGAGATGGTTAATGCTTATCAGATAAAACCGACACACACACACACACACACACACACAGGGCAAAGTCCATGGTGTAGCACCTCTGAGTTACCCCACTACTTATCCGTGTGGGACACGTGCAAAACACTGATCATTCCCTAATCTGTTTATTTCTACAAAAGAAGCGGATTTTGTCGTAAAATCCGTAGGCGATTATCTACACGATTAGCGAATTCTTGCTCCTCGTCACGCGCACACACGTTTTCCACTGCAGTGCATTACGAGGACTTTCGCCTCTTCCGGTAAATAAAGACTCTTTATTTTCCTGCTTGTGCAACATCACGGCCCGAGGGGCTGTTACCCCAATAAACACCCCAGAACGCGTTTCTGCGATAAAGAAAAACTGAAGAACGTCTCAGAAAACCCTCTGTAGGAATGTGTGCCTGGCGAATTTTAGACGGACCCCCGCAGCCCCTATGGTACCTCAGTAAATTCATCTAGACATAATGTCACTTTAGAAAGAGGTATATATAGAGGTAAAACTCCCCTAAAAGGTAAAAGTCTAGTGGAACCTCTTTCCAGAAAGGTGGAGGTTATATATAACATTAAATGAGAACTAATGGGAAAATTTTGGCCATATCGTTCATATAAACAGTTATACATTCTATATAAAATAAAACACACACCTGGTAGTCTGTCTGGAGCACGTTTGCCCCGGTGGTACGGCTCTTCTTGTTGGGGGGGCCCTGCTCCTGCCCCGTGTGCTGCATGGAGGGTCCCGTGTTTCCACCCGACGTGCCGTTGGTCTGAGCCGAGCTCTGCTGAGACGGCGCCTGCTGCGTCTGTGTCTGCGTCTGCACCTGCGTCTGCTGGTGCTGTTGCGTCTGGTTCTACATAAAACGCGCAGAACGTGAGTATGGAACCGAATTGTATGTGTTGACACTGTAGTGTTTACAAATCCTGAATTAATACATATAATTTATCGGCAAAAGTTTGTGGACACCCGTGCACAAGATTCTTGTGCTCATTCAGCAACGGGTGCTGATGTAGGCGAGGTGAGGAGGTTTTAATTAGTTCCAATGCATCTCAATAGGGTTGGAGCTATAAAGCAGGAGATTCTCCACCATCTTCCAACCCATGTACACTATATCTTCATGCAGCTGGCTATGTTTTTATGCTTCTGCATCCAAAGACGTCCTACACAACTACGTTCCTCAAACAGTGTGGTGAAGAACCGCATATGGGTGGAACTGCAGAAGTGACTGCAGAATGTTTACGTTTTATATGTAAAATTGCTGGTGTTTAATGGGCACGAAGAGATAGTCTGTCTGTCTGTCTGTCTGTCTGTCTGTCTATCCATCCATCCATACATCCATCTTGTATATTTTTCTATGTAGATTAAATCCAATCGTTTCCAACTTCATGTCAAGTTTCGACCTCCTGTTGTCTTCCCCTTTTTCTTTTCCTCTGCACCGGCACTGGAGACTCGTTCCTTGCATGTGACATCAAAATGAGCGTCTGACCATTTAGAATGGAGAACTCAGTGTGACCAGTCACAAAGTGTGTAATTAGGCAAACCTCCTAAAACAGCATACTGAGGACCTTGGTCTGCTCTCATAATGCATGCGTGTGTGTGTGTGTGTATGTGTGTGTGTGTGTATGTGTGTGGGTGGGTCATGTGACGTCTAGTTTGCCAAAAAAGAAAAGGTGGTATTAAAAAAAGAAAACAATGTGGAAATATACATACGATAAGATTTTCTGTTGTTTACACACACACACACACACACACACACACACACACACACACACACACACACACACACACTCATGCACAGATTTAAAAAGATTTCACATTAATTTTGCATTACTAATGCGATCCAAAGCAATCGGAACGGAACAAAGGTAATGGCGCCCTGGGATTAACGATTGCGGAAATCGAGGACACGATTCGTTTTGTGAGCGTGGCTAAATGTTACAATGGATCAAAATGGTTTTACACAAATGCACACCAAAAAAAAAAGTGTAAAAGTCTCATCGGGATCATCAGGATCAGGAACGAATCGTCTTGTTTTTTTGTTTTGTGTTTTTTCGCTCGCTTGCATTTACATTATGAAAACATCAATAATCAAAACTAGAGAAGAAACAAAATCAAAGAAAAAGTAAGAAACCCCCTGGGGGCGTAAGTTTGCACACCCTTTCCAAACAGGTCATGTGACCCGGTTGAATGGGAACCAATCACATGAAAAGGCAAGTTCGAAACTATTTATCACACACCTGTCCATTCTTATTAACAGGGCTGTGTAAACGTTTTATAGAATGTCCACTGTGTATATGTGTGTGCGTGTGTGTGTGCAAGACTTTACCTTCTCTGTCTTCTCTTCAGGTTCGTCCTCGTTGAGGAACTCGCGCTTGGGGTACGGAATTTGGCATCCTGCAAATACACTGAAACACATAAACAGAGAGAGAGACACACACACAGAGACATTTATATATACAGTATATATATATATATATATATATATTTCTTTTCCAAACTGTTACCACACATCTGGAGACACTCAATTGTACAAGATGTCTTTCGATGCACTATAATACAATTTTGCATTCACTTGAACTTGAAACCCAAACCTGTTCCGGCATGGCACTGCCCTAGTGCACAAAGTGAGCTCCTTGAAGATCTGGTTTACATGCTTTGGAGTGGAAGATCTTGAGTGGCCTGCTGTAGAGCTCTGATCTCACTGAACACCTTATATATATATATATATATATATATATACAGTGAGGAAAATAAGTATTTGAACACCCTGCTATTTTGCAAGTTCTCCCACTTAGAAATCATGGAGGGGTCTGAAATTGTCATCGTAGGTGCATGTCCACTGTGAGAGACATAATCTAAAAAATAAAATCCAGAAATGACAATGTATGATTTTTTAACAATTTATTTGTATGATACAGCTGCAAATAAGTATTTGAACACCTGAGGAAGTCAATGTTAATATTTGGTACAGTAGCCTTTGTTTGCAATTACAGAGGTCCAACGTTTTCTGTAGTTTTTCACCAGGTTTGCACACACTGCAGGTGGGATTTTGGGCCACTCCTTCTCACAGATCTTCTCTTTAGGTCTGGAGACTGGCTAGGCTATGCCAGAACCTTGATATGCTTCTTACAGAGGCACTCCTTGGTTATCCTGGCTGTGTGCTTTGGGTCATTGTCAAGACCCAGCCTCGACCCATCTTCAATGCTCTAACTGAGGGAAGGTGGTTGTTCCCCATGTATGTATCTCGCAATACATGGCCCCGGTCATCCTCTCCTTAATACAGTGCAGCCGCCCTGTCCCATGTGCAGAAAAACACCCCTAAAGCATGATGCTACCACCACAATGCTTCACAGTAGGGATGGTGTTCTTGGGATTGTACTCATCATTCTTTTTCCTTCAAACACATTTAGTGGAATTATGACCCAAAAGTTCTATTTTGGTCTCATCTGACAACATGACCTTCTCCCATGACTCCTCTGGATCATCCAAATGGTCATTGGCAAACTTAAGACGTGCCTGGTCATGTCCAGGTTTAAGCAGGGGAACCTTCCGTGCCATGCATAATTTCAAACCATGACGTCTTAGTGTATTACCAACAGTAACCTTGGAAACGTTGGTCCCAGCTCTTTTTAGGTCATTGACCAACTCCTCCCGTGTAGTTCTGGGCTGATTTCTTACCTTCTTTAGGATCATTGAGACCCCATGAGGTGAGATCTTGCATGGAGCCCCAGTCCGAGGAAGATTGACAGTCATGTTTAGCTTCTTCCACTTTCTAATGATTGCTCCAACAGTGGACCTTTGTTCACCAAGCTGCTTGGCAATTTCCCTGTAGACCTTTCCAGCCTTGTGGAGGTGTACAATTTTCTCTCTAGTGTCTTTGGACAGCTCTTTGGTCTTGGCCATGTTAGTAGTTGGATTCTTACTGATTGTATGGGGTGGACAGGTGTCTTTATGCAGCTAACAACCTCAAACAAGTGCATCTAATTTAGGATAATAAATGTAGTGGAGGTGGACATTTTAAAGGCAGACTAACAGGTCTTTGAGGGTCACAATTCTAGCTGATAGACAGGTGTTCAAATACTTATTTGCAGCTGTATCATACTAATAAATAGTAAAAAAATCATATACTGTGATTTTCTGGATGACAATTTCAGACCCCTCCATGATTTCTAAGTGGGAGAACTTGCAAAATAGTGTGTGTGTGTGTGTGTGTGTGTGTGTGTGTGTGTGTGTGTGTGTGTGTGTGTGTGAGCTTCCCTGAGACTTGTAGACTTACTCTGTTGTAGGTAAGGGATCTTCTAGGAAGTAGGGGTCCTGTAACGCCTGTTCAGATGTAATCCTCTTAGTGGGGTCCATGGTGAGCAGTTTCTGGAGCTGGATCCAATTTATACATCAAACTTGGAACGTGGGGTCTATTTCAGAATTTATAATACACACACACACATATATATATTGTCAGGAATTATTATTTTTCCTCACCAGCAAGAAGACTTTACTGTCCGGTTTGACTTTATGCTTCTCCATGTATTTGATGAGGCTGCTGTTGGCGTACCTGAAATACACAGTGAGATCAGATGAGAGAAGACAGTTGCCTGTGATTGGCTAGTGCCACTGTGATTGACAGGAAGGATATATGACCTATGAAGCAGCTACCGATGCGATGCGATACGTTTCGCCTGTATTACGATGAGATACGATTTCAATAGTTCACTTTTATTTCTTTGTTTAAGATTCTTTGTTAACAAGCTTCAGTTAGTTCAGAATGCGGCAGCAAGAGTTCCTACCAGGTCAATAAAATATGACCACATAACCCCAATCTTATCGTCCCTACATTGGCTTCCGGTTAAGTTTCGAATAGACTACAAACTACTGCTACTCACCTATAAAGCACTAAATGGTTTGGCTCTCCAGTCTTTTAACACGCTACAATCCATCATGCTTCCTGAGATCTCAAAACTCTGGGCTTCTAGTAGTTCCCAGAATAACAAAGTCCACTAAAGGTGGTAGATCATTTTCACATTTAGCTCCTAAACTCTGGAATAGTCATCCTGACAGTGTTCAGGGCTCAGACACACTCACCCAGTTTAAGTGTAGATTAAAAACATATCTTTTTAGCAAAGCCTACACATAACACACATCGCATCATTACCTTGTGCTCCAGAACATCTGATCACATGCACATTATCAACTTGTGCTGTTAATATCATGAACAGCAGCTACGCTAATTCCTCTCCACTGCTTCTCTTTCTCTCCCCATCCCGAGGCTTCCTGAGGTTTGGAAAGCTCCAGTCACGTCCCTCCTCATGAAGATTATGGACTTTAAAGAAGTAGATGCCGAACTCGCAAACATCCTGAACCATCTAGAGACGTACCAGTGCCAATTGGATCCCACTACATGTGTGGAGTTGACACTGGACCTCCTGGAGTGTTTAAAGGCTCTGGCATGGAGAAGCTGGTGTTGGATCTGTGATGATCACAAATGTTGAGCTCAGTAGCTCCTACTTTTATACCAAAGACTGTAGAAAAAACATTTACTTATAATCTTATACTCCAGTGCTCATGTTAGTTTTCACTCTCCAGTGTTCTGTATTGTTAAAAGATTTATGATCAAACTCTTGATGTCACCCGAATAAGGATGGGTTCCCCTTTTGAGTCTGGTTCCTCTAAAGGTTTCTTCCTCATAACATCTAAGGGAGTTTTTCCTTGCCACAATCGCCACAACCACTCATCAGGGATAAATGCACACCGTTCACCTTAACTGTTGATTTCTGTAAAGCTGCTTTGAGACAATGTCTGTTGTGAAAAGGGCTATACAAATAAACTTGACTTGACTTGACTTGAAGATCAGAAACTATTTTTTTTTCTGCTCTATTCTATGTGACTCTCAGGAAAGTAAATGTTATATGAATGAATTCACCCTATAGACTGTGGGACCGAACTGAAATTTATTTTAAAGGAGGGTTTTTAGAGGACGTGGCCTTTTCGAGCTGAGGATACGTCATGGGCTCGGGTCGAGGAAACGCATGCAAAATCATGTAAAAAAAAACAAACGCAAGGGAAGTTTGTCGACTCGTGGAAAGTTAGACTCACGTCGTCCTTCGGAAGTCTTTCTGCAGGGTCGGATACTCGGGCATCTTCCGGATGTCTTCCCAGTCTTTGTCTAGGGAAAATAAACAGTATTTTCACCGTCCTTCACTGATTTTTCGAATTAAAGCGTACATTAAAGCGGCCGTCAGACCTGCGGGGAAGCCCATGACGCTAAAGATGCGGTCCAGCTGGTCGTGGTGGAACGGGTTGCTGGTTTTTATGTCCTCCTGGCGGCAGTGGAATATGGGCTCTGACGTGAGCAGCTCCGCGAAGATGCAGCCGATCGCCCAGATATCTTGAATCCGACAACGAAAAAAAAAAGATGTTATAAATGTATCAATTAATAACAAGAACAAAAACAGCTTTTTCTTTGCTTTTCTTTTTTTTTTTACGGGTACCGTTCCACATTTAGTTCCTTATTTGCTCTTATAATAAGCTCTACTCCTCTAATACTCGAACACGTTTGTGTCTCCTAGTTCAAGTGAAGGGAAAATCCATACAGCTGTGTGCCTCAGTTTTGGGGAAGAAGCACATCTGGCTGGAAAAGCTGGTTGTCCAAATACTTTTGGGATCTTTGATAGGGTCACATGATTTGTAACTTTTCATGCATACCTTTATTTGAACACTAGCTGGCACCAGTCATGTGTGTGTGTGTGTGTGTGTGTGTGTGTGTGTGTGTGTGTCTCACCGATTGCTTTGGTGTAGTGTCGAGCTCCAAGGAGGAGTTCAGGTGCTCGGTACCAGAACGTGACCACAACTGGATCCAGATCAGCCAACGGCTTCAGGGGAGAATTGAAGAGTCGCGCGAATCCCATGTCCGCTACACACACACACACACACACACACACACACACACACACACACACACACACACAATAAAAATAATTTTTGTTGTTGTTTTTACATTGTTCACAGATAATCAGGTGTGGAAGAAAGTGCTTTAGTCATCAAACATTTCTGATGAGTCAGCATTAATTTACTCCGGAGCAGAGCGAATTCAATCCTGAGCTGCAGGTCACACAGATTACAGGATTACAAGGAAAAAAAAAGTTAATAATAATAAATGATAATAATAATAAATGATGTCAGTGAAAAAAAAAGAAAGAAAGAAAGAAAGAAAGAAAGAAAGAAAGAAAGAAAGGATTACAATAAATAAATAAATAAATGTCAAAATGAAATTAATTAATACATAAACAACAAACTAACAAATAAATATTTGATAGAAGAGTGAAAATAAAAATTAAGACAGACAGACAGACAAGAAGACCGGAAAATATACAGGATGATAAAAAACTGTGACTGTCGTTGTTTTTCCCTTCGTCGCCACATGACCATTTAAAAAGCAGCCAAAGGTCACAGACACTGAGCAGGTCACATGACGCTGTACAGCCCAATGCACAAGATGAGATCTCAGTAGATCCCTGAATCCAGTTGATCATTTATTAGTATTGGAGAGTAAACGTGCAAACATAATCATAATCATCATCATAATAATAATAATAATAATAATAATAATAATCTTTTATAAGAAAAAAAAAACAAAGAATGGAAAGAAGGAAAGAAAATAAAGACAGAAAGAAAGAAAGAAAGAAAGAAGGAAAGAAAGAAAAAAAGACAGAAAAAAAAGACAGAAAGAAAGAAAGAAAGAAAAAAAGAAAGAAGGACAGAAAGAAAGAAAAAAAGAAAAAAAGAAAGAAAGAAAGAAAGAAAGAAAGAGAAAGAAAGGAAGAAAGACAGAAAGAAGACGGAAAGATGGGCTAATGGTATGAAGGTCGTATGTAATGTCAGTTCTGTTGATCCAGATGAAGGTTTGTTGTACAGACACTGATGTAAATCAGACTCAGG
The DNA here is from genome assembly GCA_024362625.1 of Silurus asotus. NCBI lineage: Eukaryota > Metazoa > Chordata > Actinopteri > Siluriformes > Siluridae > Silurus > Silurus asotus. Next base: position 829,372 of record MU551707.1, read on the forward strand.
ACTTGGTTGGCTGATGTTGTAGGAGCTTCAGACAGTGTGGGGTTTCAGACTGGTCCACGCAGGAGTGGGATGGAAAGTGAAATTCCAGGAGAAACCAGACCCCCTGGTACAGAAATAACCGCCGCTGTCATCGAGCCGAAGGTGTTCGATACGGAGTTACGCAACGCGTGAAGAGAAGAACTGCGAGCTCCCAGGACATCCAGCGCCACTTCAACACGCTTTACCCTCACGTAGCCTCACGTGACGTCGGTCCACCCGCAGCCAGGTTACCCGCATTTATTACTCATTTACTGATCCTCAGGAGCACTTCTGATCTCTATCAGATCTGATCTAATCACAGTGCACTCTACTCATCATCAGGTTTCTCACAGGTGGGCAACACGTGACTTACCGATTTTGACCCTCCCCCGTTCAGGACCCTCCCCCATCACCAGGATATTGGCAGGTTTCTGTAAAGGAAAGAAGACAAGCAGAAAAAAAGAATATATCAGTCAGCCATTCAGCGTCTGGTGTCGGGTTTCCTAAGAGAAAGAAAGATGCAGACGCAGTCAGAATCATGGAGCTGCTCGGGTGCAGACGCAGACGCAGACGCAGACGCAGAGTGATTTACGCACTGAATTATGTCGATAAAACAAACAGGAAGTCAATCGTACCGCAGCAGCATTCAAAACCTAAGCATTTTACTTCATACCTGCCCTGTCGTGTTCATAAAGAAAGAAAGAAAGAAAAAAAGAAAGAAAGAAAGAAAGAAAGAAAGAAAGAAAAAAAAGAAAGAAAGAAAGAAAGAAAGAAATTAAGATGGAGAAAAAATTAAAGAAAAAACACAAAAATAAACTGTGAAAGAAAGAAAGAAACATAAAGGAACAAGAAAAACAAAGAAAAAAAAGTAAACAAAGAAAAAAATACAGGAAACAAAGAAGTTAAATCTGGATGGAAAAAGGGAAGATAGAATGCAAGAAAAAAACAAAGGAAGAAATATCAAAGAAAGAAAGAAAGAAAGAAAGAAAGAAAGAAAGAAAGAAAGAAAGAAAGAAAGAAAGAAAAATGAAGAAAAACAAAAAAAACCCAAAACAAATTCAAGAAAGAAAGAAGTTACATTTGGATGAAAGAAAGGATGAATAAATGCAAAAAAAAGAAGAGATAAAGACAGTAAGAAAGAAAAAAAATGAGAACAAAAAATACAAATAGAATACAAAAAAGGAAAGAAAATAATGCAAGAAAGAAAGAAGATAAAAAAGTACAAAATGTGAGAAATAAATTAAATCAGGATGAAAAAAAGTAAGCAAGAATGAAAGAAAGATAGAAAGAAAGAAAGAAAGAAAGAAAGAAAGAAATTAAATCAGGATGGAGAAAAAATGAAAATAAAATCACAAAAATAAACTGTGAAAGAAAGAAAGAAACAAAAAGGAACAAGAAAAACAAAACAAAAACAAAAAAGGAAACAAAGAAGAAAATGCAGGAAAGAAATAAGTTAAATCTGGATGGAAGAAGGGAAGATAGAATGCAAGAAAAAAGCAAAGGAAGGAAGAAAGAAAGAAAAAAAGAAAGAAAGAAAGAAAGAAAAAGAAAGAAAGAAAAATGAAGAAAAACAAAAAAAAAACAAATTCAAGAAAGAAAGAAAGAAAAATGAAGAAAAACAAAAAAAACAAAAACTAATTCAAGAAAGAAGTTACATTTGGATGAAAGAAAGGATGAATAAATGCAAAAGATAAAGAGATAAAGATAGAAAGAAAGAAAAACATGAGAACAAAAAACACAAATAGAATACAAAAAGGAAAGAAAATTATGCAAGAAAGAAAGAAGATAAAAAATACAAAATGTAAGAAATAAATTAAATCAGGATGAAAGTAAGCAAGAAAGAAAGAAAGAAAGAAAAAGGAAAAATAAAGAGAAAAAAAAAAAAAATTCAAGAAAGAAAGAAAGAAAGTAGGAAAGAAAAAAAAAGAAAGAAAGAAAAACAGGATAAAAAAGCAAACAAAAAAGAACAATGAAATCGCAGATAGTGTGTGTGTGTGTGTGTGTGTGTGTGTGTGTGTGTGTGTGTGTATTGGAGCATTGGAGTCCCCATGAGCTCCCTGTGCTCGACCAAAAAAAAAAAAAAAAAACAGAACATGTTGCTATGGGAACCGCAGCCATAACGCATTCTGTTATTTCAAACACAACCTGAGAGCACACACTCCTTAATCCGTGTGTGTCTGTGTGCGTTTGTGTGTGTGTGTGTGTGTGTGTACCGTATTTCAAATATCGAATATATTCCGTTACATATTGTGATCGTACAGTTGTCGTTTCAGCGCCATGATATTTTAATTAATGTGGAACTTTTATCATCATATTATTATTATATTATATTATTATATTATTATAATTATTAATTACAACCATATTACAGTTTTGATAAACAAGTCGGTATCCCGGGCGGGTGGAATTCAACAATCTAGGGACCCTTTAAACCCCTTCGATAGATTTTATGTTATCTGGAAGAAAAAAATAAAGAAAAAGAAAAAGAAAAAAGAAAAAATGTTGAGGACCTTGAAAATGTAATACCTGGCCATCAAATCAAACACATTCATACAGAGTACGATGTATAGCAACGTGTTCTTTCTGACTGTCCAACATGTAAATATACACACATATATACACACACACTACAAAAAAATTTATAAATAAATAATTTAAAAAAAGAAGAAAGAAAGAAAGAAAGAAAGAAAGAAAGAAAGAAAGAAAGAAATTCAATCGGGATCGGAAAAAAACGAATGAAAAAATGCAAGAAAGTAAATCAGGATAAAAAAATATTTATAAATGTATATAAATTTCACAACAAAAAAAAAAGGAAAAAAAAAAAAAAACAAAGAAAAAATGCAGGAAAGAAAGAAGTTCAGTCTGGAAGAAAGACAGAAAGGTAGCAAGAAAAAGAAAGGATAAAATAAAAATAAAAAAACCCAGGATAGAAAAAAAAGAAAAAGAAACAAACAAGAAAGAACAATGAAATATTTATAAATATACAAGGATAGACAATCAATTTACAATTTTTCTGCAGTCAATTTAACACTTGCCCTCCTACTGTATGTTTGCAATTTCTGCAATTGATTTAATCCCTGCCCTTCTGCTATATTTCATCCTTTATAACAGATCGAATACCTTTTATTCCTACTCTACTCATTTGTAGTGTTTACATTAGATTTAATCCCTGCCCTTCTGCTATATTTCATTGATTACAATATATTTAATACCTGCTCTTCTTCACAATGTGCATGCTACATCAATGCATTTGCACTGTATTTCGTATAATGCGGTCAAATAGTCATATAAGTTGTAGTGAAATCGCTATCAAACCTCGTTTCTGCGTTATGCTATCGATGCAAACAGACTGTGAGGTGAAGGCGGGAAACTTGATTATGGAGTTGTGTTGCCCTTTAAAAGACAGGAACTCCAGACTCGCTGGCAGCGTCAAAATAATCACCGGAGCAAGGGGAACGAGAGCTTTGTCTTCCGTGACATGCAGTCTCATGATTAATGAATCACACACACAAACGAACAAACAAGTACAAAGGGATAGGGAATTTATTCCACAGAGCTCTACATATATTACACACACACACACACACACACACACACACAGGCTTATTATCCATCAACCTCAGAACTAAGCAACCATGCCCAACACACATATAAGGGCATGATGACCCCTCGATCAACTTCCTCACTGCGTGTACGTCAAGAAAGCACCAGCTGGGTCACATGATCAGTGGCATAGTGGAAACAAGGAGATTAAATGCTGCATGCACACTACTGTCAAATACACGATACTGCATGCACAATATCGTTAAATACTGTGTAGTGCATGCACGCTAGTATTAAATACTGTATAGTGTATGTACACTAGTATTAAATACTAGATAATGCATGCCTGGTAGTATTAAATGCTGTATACTGCATGCACACTAGTATTAAATACTAGATAATACATGCCCGGTAGTAGTAAATGCTGTATACTGCATGCACACTAGTATTAAATACTAGATAATGCATGCACACTTGTATTAAATACTGTATAATGCATGAACACTTGTATTAAACACAGAATAGAGCATGCACACTAGCATTAAATACTGTATTGTGTATGCAAAGTAGTATTAAATACTATATAATGCATGCACGCTAGGATTAAATACTGTATAATGCATGCACGCTAATATTAAATACTATATAGTGTATGCACACTAGGATTAAATACTGTATAGTGCATGCAGGCTAGTATTAAATACTATATAGTGTATGCACGCTAGGATTAATACTGTATAGTGTATGCAACTAGTATTAAATACTGTATAATGTATGCACACTAGTATCATATACAGAATAGTGCATGCACACTAGAAATAAATACTGTATAGTGTATGCACGCTAGTATTAAATACAGTACAGTGCATGCACTCTATTATTAAATACAGAATAGTGCATGCACGCTAGTATTAAATACCGTATAGACCATGCACGCTAGTATTTAATACTGTATAGTGTATGCAACTAGTATTAAATACTGTAAAATGCATGCACACTAGTATCAAATACTGTATAGTCCATGCACACTAGTATTAAATATTGTATAATGTATTCACACTAGTATCATATACAGAATAGTGCATGCACACTAGAAATAAATACTGTATAGTGTATGCACGCTAATATTGAATACAGAATTGTGCATGCACACTCATATTAAATACCATATAGTGTATGCATGCTAGTATTAAATACAGAATAGTGCATGCACACTAGTATTAAATACAGAATTGTGCATGAACACTAGTATTAAATACAGAATAGTGCATGCACGTTAGTATTTAATTCATAAGTGTATGCCTGCTAGTATTAAATACAGAATAGTGCATGCACGCTAGTATCAAATACAGAATAGTGCATGCACGCTAGTATTAAATACAGAATAGTGCATGCACGCTAGTATTGAATACAAAATAGTGCATGCACGCTAGTATTAAATACAGAATAGTGCATGCACGCTAGTATCAAATACAGAATACTGCATGCACACTAGTATTAAATACAAAATAGTGCATGAACACTAGTATTAAATACAGAATAGTGCATGAACACTAGTATTAAATACAGAATAGTGTATGCATGCTAGTATCAAATACTGTAGAGTATATGCAGTATATTAAAAAATCCATATAGTGTATGCACGCTAGTATTAAATACAGAATAGTGAATGTACACAAATATTAAATGGTGCACAATATACGAACACTAATAACAAATACTGCACAGCGCATGCACTACAGCATTGAAGGCAGAATACTGCATGCACACTTCTGCAATACAGGATACCACATGCACAGTGGTATATATATAGAATCCCACATGTAACCTAGTGTTTAATGCAGAAGATTATAAGCATTGCAAGACTTAACACACACTCCTGCATGGATTGCATACAGTCATGCTGCATATGTGCATTCAGGACAATGCTGATTACACAAATTGGGCGCATGCACAATCGTACGGGTCTTCCAAAAAAAATACGTCCAACCCAACAAACTGATGGTCTTGTAGCCCATTCCAGCCTTGTGCAGGTCTACAATCTCGTCCCTGACATCCTTTGACAGCTCTTTGGTCTTTCCCATGGTGGTGGAGAGGATTGAATGGAAGAGGGTGTTGATATCAGGAGAACTTTCCTAAAGGTTCAGGACTATTTGGGTCTACCATAGTAATTCTAGGCTGTTTATTTCTTTGTAAGAGAGTAAATAAACCAAATCAGCAGGGGATTAAATCATTACTTTTTTCCACTGTATAGTGAGGAGATGTGCAATACTGCAGGCAATCCTGTCAAGTATGAGTATTAAGACCTTCATGCATGTAGTAGAGGCAGGAACTAACCTCAGGATGATGTAGTGAGTTTTTGCATTGGGGTGTTAAGAGTTATGCAACAGCAATCTCTCTCTCACTCTCACAATCTTTTACTCCTGGGAGTCTTTTTTTGGACTGTGCTGACACTGGAAACCACCACCCCCCACACACTTCACCCGTTCTTCTCCCTGTGCTCTCCTTCTCTCTCTTTAATGGAAGAAGAGTTATGTGGAGTGACGATGCACATGTGTATGTGTGTGTGTGTGTGTGTGTGTGTGTGTGTGTGTGTGTGTGTGTGTGTTGTGAAAAAAGAGCGTTTTTAATGAGTGCCATGCGAGAGAAGGGGGGGGGGGTGATAAAGAAAGAAAACAAGTGAAAGAGGAAGAGAAAAAAAGTGAGAGGCACAAAATGTGAGACTGCGAGAGATATACAGGAAGAAAGAGACAAATGGAGAGACAGAAATAGAGAGAGAGAGAGAGAGAGAGAGAGAGAGAGAGAGAGAGAGAGAAACACCAAAAGAGTGGCAGAAAGAAAGAAGGAGATGGAGAGTGAGAGAAAGCCAGTGAAATGGTAAGAGACAAAAAAAAACTAAGAAAAAGAGAGAGAGAGAGAGAGAGAGAGAGAGAGAGAGAGAGAGAGAGAGGGCAAATGGATTTTGGTGCTCAAGATCAACTGACATCTATCTACAGCTACAAACAATCACTTATCTCTCAAACACACACACACACACACACATACACACACACACACACACACACACACACACACACACACCAGCTGGGAGATTGTATGCCTTCGAAATCACGTCACTTAGAAATGAACCGTGAATCCTGCAAAGGCATCAGAATGACACACAAAACTCTACAGTAGATCTTCCACATCTTCCAACCCGTGTACAAAACATCATCCTGGAGCTGATCATGGAGGAAAAGTTCATGCTCCAGCATCAAATACAACTGTGTGCCTCCAACTTTTTGGGTGTCCGAAATACCATTGTGTGTATGTGTGTGCGTGTGTGTGTGTGTCGGGTGCTTAAATGACACACTTTCTCTGCAGTGTCCGGTGTCCTTACTATATATGTGTGTGTGTGTGTGTGTGTGTGTGTGTGTGTGTGAGTTTAGCTTGGATCGCCGTGACCGCTCCCGATGTTGAATCAGTGCAGCCGGGCTGTAAATATCAACATGTGATTCGGTGATTAAAAAAAAAAAACACACACACACATACACACACGCACACACACAAGCCCGTGGGAACACAATAATTCTCACAATCTCACAGGAACAGAGTGGACATAATAATACAACACAATGGAGAGAGAGAGAGAGAGATAGAGAGAGAGAGAGAGAGAGAGAGAGAGAGAGAGAGAGAGAGAGAGAGAGAGAAACAGAGAGAGAGAGAGAATGTGAAATAATTAAATAAAAGAAGGAAAGAAAGAAAGAAAAGAAGGAAAGAAAGCAAGCAAGCAAAGAAAGAAAGACCTACAAAGTTGGAATGTAGACGTTTGGTGCCTATAAATTTGTTTCTTATGAGTGTGTCCCTAATAAATGCACCAGTGGCGAAGCAAAAAAAACAAACAAACCCTGAGACATCATGTGGATGAAATCTTGAGAGGAACCAGACTTGTCTTGGTGGCACAGAGTGTCCATTCCTTCCAGTTCCATCATTGTTGAGGTGAACGGTTCAGTGCTTACATGTAGAACTGTCCGTGCAAACTGCCGTCGCAGCAGACTGTCGAGTCTAAATCCATCCTCATCATCTGAAATGCATTCTGATACGTCGCAATGCTTCAACTGTACTTTGCCCTGGAGCTGCTGTACTTTTAAGGATGCAACAATAAAAAAAAACATGGATGAGGGTTTTGGGGTTGCTTTACTATGGAATGGGGCGCCTTGAATCTGTGCAAGGGACTGTGCAAGACTACCAATCCATTCTGGATGGAAGTCGAGAGCTCAGTCTCAGTGGTAGCTTGAGGGTCCTCCAACAGGAGGACGAGCCAAAACCTACAGACCCTGAGGAAAACCCTGGACATATTCTGAAGTTGCCTTCTTCAAACCCTGATCTGAATCCTATCCCGCATCTAAGAGTTGTACCATGCAGTCTGAAGAAGGCAGCATTCGAGCCTGACAACACTAGAAAGGTTTGTTCATGAAGAGTGGATTACCAGACTGTCGACAGGTACCTGTGGTCTTGTGGACACTGCACAGTTAGTCTCATTGAAAAATACAGAAATAGCTTGAAGTGATTGCCTCTGGGGACACCATAGTTTTTGCCTATGCCCGTTAATTTGGTTTAAAGACTGCAAATTTTCTGTTGAGTCAAAATTCAAAAGTCAATGACGTCTGTCAAGAGTTATCCCTCTCTCAAGGAATGCGCCATTCTTCTTCTTGTTGTCCTTTATGTGTTTTTGTTTTTGGTAATGTTTCCACCCGGCCTCGCCACTGCTTGCCGTCCTCACGTGTCTGTTCTTCGACAGGTGTATCTACGTTCTTGATTGGGTCAAGAGTGACTTTATAACCCTTAGTTTCAGTTGTTTCGAAGGAGAAGTAAGTGGTTCACTTACACTGCGATGGTAAGGACCCCTATTTTTGTCAGTTTCCGTTTCTCGATCTGCTTTTGTCTTCACGGTGTTGTTTTGTGGAACGCCTGACCCTATTGCCTGTTCTACATTTCCGATTCTGACCGCTGCACTGGATCTGCTTGCCTGGGCTACCAACAAATTTGTCCATGTCTGTACATATCTGGGACAAAATAAAACAAGTTCGACAGGAATTTTAAACTTGGGTCAATACTGGAAGCTACAGCAACAATTAAAGAACAATTACCAGTTTACATATGGCTAGAAATCCTAAAAGGGATGGCATTACATGGCAGGGACATATGAGGACCACTAAAACATGATATTCATGTCCAAAATCAACCTCAGACCAAGCTCAAGCCCTCCTAAGCTTGAAGAAGAAACCGGGAACCCTCAACTTAACCGAGACAAACCAGACAATACAGAGCGGCAGACACAAAGAGAAAGACACAAAGACAGACACCAAGAGACAGAAAGACACAAAGAGACACAAAAACAGGTAGAGGTGACAGACAAACACAACAATGAAAAAGACACAGATGGACAGAGCAACAGTTTTAGAAAGACATATAGAGACAGACAAATAAAAAAGAAATAGAGACAGACATCAAAAAACAGAAAGACATATATAGAGAGAAACAGAGACAAAAACATAGGTGGTGGACACAGACAGACATAGAGACACAAAGGCAAAAAGATATAGGGAGACACAGAATGAAAGCCAGTGCCAGTTTGAGAAAGACAAAGCAAACCAGAAACAAAAGAGAGACATGAAGAAAGACACCAAGATAGAGAGGCAGAGAGACACAAAGACATTTCTAAAAAGCAACAAGAGAGACATAAAGAAACAGACACAAATAGATACAGGGAGTTAGGCGTAGAGAGAGACACACAAAGACAGAGACAAACTGGCAGACATCAAAAGACAGAAAGACACAGAGAGACAAATGCGGAGGTGACAGACACAGAGAGAAAAAGACAAAGAGATGCATAGAGACAGAGAGAAACAAAGGGACAGAGTGTGTTTGTGTGTGTGTACTGACCAGGTCTCGGTGTAGGACCCAGTTGGCGTGGAGGTAGTGGATGCCATCCAGGATCTGGTACAGCAGAGACTTCACCATTCCTCTCGGCAACTGCATCGGCTTCTTATTGGCCTTTGACGCCCGGTGGAACTTTATGATGTGCTGAGTGTGAGTGTGAGTGTGTGTAAGTGTGTGTGTGTGTGTGTGTGACAACAAATAAAAATACTGATTACATACTTCTATAGAAACTACTACAGCCAAAATAAATGTACAGCAGTCTCTAATAAAAAGGTTTATCATGTGGGTCTCATGAAAGTGTGGATTAGGAGATATGATGAGGATCTACCTTATCTGCCCTATCTGTTTAATCTGCCCTATCTGTTTAATCTGTCCATCTGTTTAATCTGCCCCATCTGTTTTAATCTGCCCTATCTCTTTAATCTGCCCCATCTGTTTTAAACTGCCCTATCTGTTTAATCTGCCCCATCTGTTTTAATCTGCCCTATCTGTTTAATCCACCATCTGGTTAATATGGCCTATCTGGTTAATCTGCCCATCTGTTTTAAACTGCCCTATCTGTTTAATCTGCCCTATCTGTTTAATCTGCCCTATCTGTTTATATTTGCCCTATCTGTTTAATCTGCCCTATCTGTTTATAATCTGCCCTATCTGTTTAATCTGCCATATCTGTTTATAATCTGCCCTATCTGTTTATAATCTGCCCTATCTGTTTTAATCTGCCCTATCTGTTTATATTTGCCCTATCTGTTCTAATCTGCCCTATCGGTTTAAACTGCCCTATTGGTTGAATCTGCCCCATCTGTTTATAATCCGCTCCATCTGTTTATAATCTGCCCTATCTGTTCAATCCGCCCATCTGTTTAATCTGCCCTATCTGGTTAATCTGCCCTATCTGTTTTAAACTGCCCTATCTGTTTATATTTGCCCTCTCTGTTCTAATCTGCCCTATCTGTTCTAATCTGCCCTATTTGTTAATAATCTGCCCTATCTGTTTAATCTGCCCTATCTGTTTATAATCTGCCCTATCTGTTTAATCTGCCCTATCTGTTTATAATCTGCCCTATCTGTTTATAATCTGCCCATCTGTTCAATCCGCCCATCTGTTTAATCTGCCCTATCTGTTTTAAACTGCCCTATCGGTTTAATCTGCCCCATCTGTTTATAATCTGCCCTCTCTGTTCTAATCTGCTCTATTTGTTCTAATCTGCCCATATGTTAATAATCTGCCCTATCTGTTTAATCTGCCCTATCTGTTTATAATCTGCCCTTCTGTTTATAATCTGCCCTATCTGTTTATATTTGCCCTATCTGTTCTAATCTGCCCTATTGGTTTAATCTGCCCAATCGGTTTATAATCTGCCCATCTGTTCAATCCGCCCATCTGTTTAATCTGCCCTATCTGTTTTAAACTGCCCTATCGGTTTAATCTGCCCCATCTGTTTATAATCTGCCCTCTCTGTACTAATCTGCTCTATCTGTTCTAATCTGCCCTATCTGTTAATAATCTGCCCTATCTGTTTAATCTGCCCTATCTGTTTATAATCTGCACTATCTGTTTTAATCTGCCCTATCTGTTTATATTTGCCCTATCTGTTCTAATCTGCCCTATCCGTTTTAAACTGCCCATCTGTTTAATCTGCCCTATCTGTTTTAAACTGCCCTATCGGTTTATTCTGCCCCATCTGTTTATAATCTGCCCTCTCTGTTCTAATCCGCTCTATCTGTTCTAATCTGCCCTATCTGTTAATAATCTGCCCTATCTGTTCAATCTGCCCTATCTGTTTAATCTGCCCTATCTGTTTATAATCTGCCCTATCTGTTTATAATCTGCTCCATCTGTTTATAATCTGCCCTATCTGTTCAATCCGCCAATCTGTTTAATCTGCCCTATCTGGTTAATCTGCCCTATCTGTTTTAAACTGCCCTATCTGTTTAATCTGCCCTATCTGTTTATATTTGCCCTCTCTGTTCTAATCTGCCCTATCTGTTCTAATCTGCCCTATCTGTTAATAATCTGCCCTATCTGTTTAATCTGCCCTATCTGTTTATAATCTGCCCTATCTGTTTAATCTGCCCTATCTGTTTATAATCTGCCCTATCTGTTTATAATCTGCCCTATCTGTTTATATTTGCCCTATCTGTTCTAATCTGCCCTATTGGTTTAATCTGCCCCATCGGTTTATAATCTGCCCATCTGTTCAATCCGCCCATCTGTTTAATCTGCCCTATCTGTTTTAAACTGCCCTATCGGTTTAATCTGCCCCATCTGTTTATAATCTGCCCTCTCTGTACTAATCTGCTCTATCTGTTCTAATCTGCCCTATCTGTTAATAATCTGCCCTATCTGTTTAATCTGCCCTATCTGTTTATAATCTGCACTATCTGTTTTAATCTGCCCTATCTGTTTATAATCTGCCCTATCTGTTTAATCTGCCCTATCTGTTTATAATCTGCCCTATCTGTTTATAATCTGCCCTATCTGTTTATATTTGCCCTATCTGTTCTAATCTGCCCTATCTGTTCTAATCTGCCCTATCTGTTAATAATCTGCCCTATCTGTTTAATCTGCCCTATCTGTTTTTAATCTGCCCTATCTGTTTTAATCTGCCCTATCTGTTTATATTTGCCCTATCTGTTCTAATCTGCCCTATCGGTTTAAACTGCCCTATCGGTTTAATCTGCCCCATCTGTTTATAATCTGCCCTATCGGTTTAAACTGCCCTATTGGTTTAATCTGCCCCATCTGTTTATAATCTGCCCGATCTTTTTATAATCTGCCCTATCTGTTAATAATCTGCCCTATCTGTGTAATCTGCCCTACATGTTCTAATTTGCCCTATCTGTGTGTTTATGTGTGTGTGTGTGTGTGTGTGTGTGTGTGTGTGTGTGTGTGTGTGTGTGTGTATTTATATAGAATGATTAGTACATGTGCTATACTTGACCAATGTTTTATATGTGGAGTGATTACGTGAAAATGACGTATCACAACTAGTGTGTGTATATGTGTTTAGGTGAGTGTGTATATGTGTGTGTGTGTACATACCCACAGATCATGCTCTGCGTAGTCGAAGAGGAGCCACACTTTTCGGTCACTGTGTGACAAGAACACTTTCTGGAGTGCAATGACGTTTGGATGCTTCAGCTCCCTCAGCAACTGTGAAACACACACAAAACATTTTTTATTAAGTCAAACAGAAGACGTAATCCTATAGTTACTACTAATTTAGGTTATACTATTATCTACCCTATCGGTTTTATCTGCCCTATCCATTTTATCCACCCTACCTGATATCTACTCGACATGTTTTTATGTACCCTACCTGTTATCTACCATATCTGTTTTAAACAACCTACCTGTTATATACCCTATATGTCAGGGTGCGGGTGGTTGGACCCAAATGCAGGATGCCAGCAAAGTAAATACTAATAGTGTTTAATGAAGAAAAGTATAAAGCAAAACACAGAATGTCCACACTTTAAAAAACACACAAAAAAAAAAAACAGTCCAGACCGAAATAGTCCATGTCGCAGCAAGGCGCAAGTTTTCTTCCAGAGAAAACTTGGAAGATCCGAAACCTGAAACCAAGCGATGCATGAGAAAGAAACGAGGGGCTGGAAGGTTTTAAATGGACAGGGAGCTGACAAGACAATCTGGCAGCAAACACGAGGAATCTGCGTCCATTTATGCAAAGGGAAGATGGCGGCTAGAGCCTCCGTCAATGACCCAGGCGGGTGGAAGCGGTCTGGTAGAGGAAACCAGGGAGCATTCTTGGTTTGAGGCATGAAGCATGGAAAGTGAAGTGGACCGGAAGACGTGCTGTAGCAGGAGCTGGGCAGTTTGACTGTCAGCAGCTCATGGTACCCGATGTAGTAGTTTTGGTCGGTGCGATTTAGTTGGCGTGAGAAGAAGGCACATGGATGGAGGCGATTGTCAGTGTCTCCTCTCTGAGACTGGACAGCCCCCACGCCCATACGTGGGTCGGGCAGAGTAAAGATAGATGAAGAGGTGAACCAGGTCTTGATTTTCAGAAAGGCCTATTCCGCCTCAGGATTCGAAGAGAATGGCTGACAATAAAAGGTGAGTCGGTGTAGGGGGGCAGCGGTGGAGCTACACCCTCAGATGAACTTATGGTAGAAGTTAGCGAAGCCGAGGAACCTTTGCGTTTGTTTTCGGGTTTCGGGTCCTCAACAGCGAAAATCCGGGTGAAATCCATCTGCCATTCTCCGAAGATAAAATTAAACTGAAAAAAGATTGTAACCCAATGTAAATAAAAATTGTTCCATACAAACTGTCTCATCAGTTGTTCGTTTGCATTCAAGCTTGTTTTCTAGCGTTATTTAAGCAGAACATTACTTTTTTAAGTACAAATAAGTGGTATTTCACCAATTTGCATTTCTTATGAACACAAACTACATAACATACATAGTTTAAATGATAAACAAGATACACAACCCTTGGAGGAGCTTAAAGGCAGATGACATAAAGGGCAAGGGGTACCGACTCTCAATGCTAATGCCGTTGAGTCCACAGTAGTCAATGCAGAAGTGGACGCTCTTGTCTTTCTTTTTGACAAAAAATAACCCTGCCCCAGCCAGGGAGGAGGAAGGGTAGATGGCGCTAGAAGCGAGGGATGTAATCAGTCATATCCTCTTTATCGGGACTCATCAGGTGGTAGAGACGACCCCGGGGGGGGGGGGGTTTGTTTCCGG
>MU551707.1:843578-856098 GCA_024362625.1 Silurus asotus
GTTTGTTTCCGGCAAGTGGTTATTAGTGCTATCTTACAAACGGTGGGGAAGCAGTGATAAAGCCATGATCATTGTACTCCGCAGGAACATAACAGAGATTCGGAGGGAGATTCTCAGTCGGGTGCTGAGTGATTGAGGGGAGACAGCTAGCTTGACACGAGATCCCCCATTCCAACACCAGGCCGCTGTTTCAGTCAAAATGAGAGTTATGCCTCTACAACCACTGGAATCCGAAAATAGCAGGTGCTCGCAGTGATGATATAATGAGGAACGATAACCATTGACGATGCTGATCAGGATGTCCAGAACCTCTGGAAGATCTCGGACCACAAGCTTATTTTTGATCTCAGTGGACAGTCCCATGATGCAGGCATCTTAGAGAGCTGTGGAATCCCACCCACTCTCTGCCACGGTGGTGTGGAAGTCAGTGGCGTATTCATCTATAGATCACCTGTCTTGGGTAGTCTGGAACATGAACCGGGGCAGCATCCTGCCGAGGGGGTAGCCGAGTCAAAGGTAAATGGTGGGAGGCACAAACTGAGGACTGCCATGCCCACTCTGCTGTGGCCCACTGTTTAGCCTTGCAAGAAAGTAAGGAGATCACACAGGCCACCTTGGTGAGTTCGCCTGGAAAAGACAATAGCCAAAGCTGAAAAGTTATTTGACAGTTCAACCAGAACAACCTGCACTCCCCCGGTTGTCCCGCAAAGCGCTCAGAGGTTGGAAGATGAACTTCACACTGAGGTGCCGGTAGCGGGACGGGCGCCGGGGTGCTGATGTAGGGGCTTGAGCAGTAGCGGTATCCGAGACAGAGGCTTGCACAGCTGAAGCCTGGTTGCGCTAAAGGGCCAGTTCATGAATTGCATTTGCCTGCTCTTGTATCAGATGGAGATGGCAGTTTTTATTTCTTCTACATGCTATCTACCCAATCTGTTTTATCTACCCTACCTGTTTTTAACATCTCTACCTACTTTCTACCCTATCTGTTTTTATCCACTCCCTTTTGTTTCATGTCTGTAACTTTTTGCATTTTTGCATCTTCTCGCACAATTCCGCACAGCCTGTGTAGGTAACATTATACTGCACGCACACACACAAACACACACAGAGGATGGATGGTGGTGTTTGTGTAGGTCAGTGTGAAACCGAGCCGATGGCGCTACATTATTCATCAGGTCGAGGGGATTACAGCATAAACACCGGCCTCAGGCCTCCTAATCCACTCAACTGTGCATTTTATAATAACTGGCTTAGAATGCAACGTGCACACACACACACACACACACACACACTTGACATTTGGTTGGGTTAACAGCTGGCTGTGAGGTTCTTCAATGCTAGCCCATGACTTGCACAAAGTGATAACAGTAAACATGGAAAATAAAATGGCCACCATCCCAGAGGTAATTTGTCATGTAAAAGGGATGACTCAGCTCAGAATTTGCACACACACACACACACACACACAGAGATTGTCTTACATGTGTAATCCAACTACAGAAATATGCGTACTGTAGGAGTGAGAGGAATACACACACACACACACACACACACACACACACACACACGCAAACAATAAGAACATTGCTGACTGACTTGACGAGAGACGGCATTGTGTTGAATCTTAATAAGAAAAAAAATTAAACGGACTGGAACATGGTGGACGAGACTGGACTAAACCGGACGTCTCTATGGAAGAAAAAGCATTGTTGATCTCTTTCTTTCCCGCACACGCACACACACACACACACACACACACACACACACACACACACACACACACACACACGCACGTGTATGCTCATTAAGCTGAAGATTATGGGTCTGCGTGCTGTAATACTAAAGCTTCTATTACACACACACACACACACACACACACACACACACACACACACACACATTCACCTCTCGGCAAGCAAACAAGGTGTTTCGTGTATCCGCTTTGCAAACACAACCAAACAGCATGGGTTCGGGATAAAACTTGATACAAATTTCACATGCATACACACACACACACACACACACACACACACACACACACACGCTCACTCGTACAACACACAAAAACACTCTCCTCTTAATGATTTACTATTAATTAATTAAAATTGAATTAAAAAATGCATTAAAGTTTATTTAAAGTTTAAATGCATAAAGGCTTATAAAGCATATGATTGGGCTGTTATAAAGCTGGTATGATGGTTAAGGTTGTGGCGTCTAGAGCTGTTATAGAGCTATTATGGTGGTTAAGGTTTTGGCTTATAGAGCTGTAATAGAGCTGTTATAACTGTTAAAGTTGGGGTTAATATAGCTGTTATAGAGCTGTTATGATTGTTAAGGTTGTGGCTTATAGAGCTGTTATGACAGTTAAGGTTGTGGCTTATAGAGCTGCTATGACAGTTAAGGTTGTGGCTTATAGAGCTGTTATAGAGCTGTTATGATTGTTAAGGTTGTGGCTTATAGAGCTGTTATAGAGCTGTTATGATTGTTAAGGTTGTGGCTTATAGAGCTGTTATGATGGTTAAGGTTGTTTCTTATTTAGCCGTTATAGAGCTGTCATGATAGATAAGGTTTTGATTTGTAGAACTGTTATGGTGCTGTTATGACGGTTAAGGTTATGGCTTATTCAGCTGTTGTAGAGCTGTCATGATGGTTAAGGTCTCGGTTTATAGAGCTGTTATAGAGCTGTTATGGCGGTTAAGGTTATGCTTATTGGGCTGCTATTGAGCTGTTATTAAGCTGTTATAATAGTTAAAGTTGTGGCTTAAAGAGCCATTATAGAGCTGTTATTATAAAATTTCAAAATCTGATTGGAAAGAAACTCCAAAGTAAATAAACACTATAGCTGTAGCAGCACTTTTTTTTTTCGGTCATAGAAACAATTCACACTATATACTTAAGACAAAGTATATTATATATAATTTCAGAGCAAAACCTTGTTGATCACCTGACTGAAGTTTTGCCCCTGATACAGGAACTGCTTTGACAATGATTAATTGTAAACTACGTGTAAATGTGATGATTAAACCAGGCCTGAAATACTTACAGAACAAAAGCAACACCCAGATTTAAACCACATACCATTATGCACTTGAAGAATTAGTGGCACGAAAACAAAAACCCCACCCGCTGCTGTAATGACAAACGTGCTCCGCTCGCCCCCTGAGGGAATTAAATACAGAACAAAAGCCAACAACAATGTGACAAGCGCGTGATAACGAAAGGCTGAAGTTCATAATGGAAATTCGCGATGTTTACACAAATTATAAATCCAACATCCCTGCAACAGAAACAGTGTTACAGATGTAACACCGGATTTGATCGACAGTACTGATCTCTAACACTGATCAACTGATAAATTGAAAACAAATTAAAAAGGGGAGGAGGAGAAGAAAGAAAGAAAGAAAGAAAGAAACATAATAAAATATAATATACTATATTATAATATAATGTAATAGAATAGAATATACTATAATAAAATTAAATATAATGTAATAAAATATAAAATAATAAAATATGATAAAATATAATATCATATAAAACAATATATAGCATACTATAAAAGAAAAGAAAATAATATTTATATAATGTAAAATAATATAAAATATAATATAATATAATAAAATATAATATAATATAAATAAAAGATATAAATGGGTAAAATGACGGCCGCCAAACACAGCAAAAAACGTCAATGCGTCAAAATGAAGTGACCTCGTTGACCTTGATAAAGGGATGAGGCCATAAAAGCACACAGCGATCTGAGCTTCTGAGCTCATCTTACACACGCTTAGAGAATGACCTCCATACACCCTCACCCACTGGTTCAGTCCAGTTCCATCCACTGCAGGCCTGCCCCAAAATGCATGCATGTGTGTGTGTGTGTGTGTGTGTGTGTGTGTGTGTGTGTGTGTGTGTGTTTAAAGCTCTACGAGATTCTATTAGACAAAAGAAATACATAAACAGGAAATATTCCACTCTTGAATATGAACACGTGCTTTTGGAAGAAGGAGAAGCAGCAGGTACTGTAGGATTTGTAAAGCGCTGTGTAAGACGAGTGTGTGAGACGGAGGTACAGTGAGCGTACAGTGAGCGTACAGTAAGTACAGGAAATTAGAGATCAGAAGGATTCTGGCGACGAACTGGAGCTTTAACAGACTTAACTAACACAGGTGCAGCAATAGTCGGGGTCAATGGTTAAGCTTTATTACACACAAGGCCACGTGTGAACAGTAGTGGAAAGAAAGGAAAGAAAGAAAGAAAGAAAGAAAGAAAGAAAGAAAGAAAGAAAGAAAGAAAGAAAGAAAAGAAATGACTGAAAAGAGGTGAAGAAAAAATAAAGTCAAATCTCGTACTTTTTCAGCGGATGAAAGCGTAGCTGGTATAACCGGTGTCAGTTCAGCATCAATTCAACAGCATTTGGACAGAAATAAATGATAAGAAACTTCGGACTCGGACTGATGTGCATGATTTATTTGAAGTCGATCATTTTTATAGACATCAATCAGCGTTTGACTCATTAATATCATTCTGTTAATAGAGCGGTGTGCTGAGAGTCACATTCCAGTTTGAGTACTTTTACTCCAGCGAATGTTTTAAGGGACAGTTTTTACTTTGACTTCAACTCTAGTACTTCTTCCTCCACTGTATATAACAATAAGTGGATTTTGTTTGCCTGGGGTATTTTCTGGCTCGGCAAAACATTTAATTAGCAACTCAAAAGGGTTGAAGACTGGTTTAAATTTGCTTAAGTCAAATATGCTGGTTGGTGTTGGTTGAACAGAAGTAAAAGAGCTTATTGTTTCGGTCGATCATCTGCTGTTACTTCACAGCGTTTCCTCTTTCTTACCCTCAGCAGCTGTTAACTGACAAATTCAAAAGCTTTATCAGTTAGTTTGCGTCAGTAGCTTTATTTTTGTTTATTAAACACTTAGCCACGCTTAATAGCAACATTTCATACTCTAAACTTTCTAAGTCATGGTAACTGGTAAACATTCTTCGCTAATTATGCACACGGTTAGCTCTTTTAGGGTTTTTTAAGCTGCACCTAGAAGCACTCTGCAATGTCACAATCACTATTCACAAGCACTGCCTTGGAATTGCACAAAGGTTCAAAGAAGATTTACAAGGTTTTTGAAAGTTACTGAACAAAATACTATGCAAAAAGTTCTTAATGTTAGAGCGAAGTAGAGAATTTTAGCGAAAAATTAAAATATACAGTGTCCCTTGGCAGCTTTTCCAGCATTCTTCAACCATCCAATGTTTAGGATAATAGGTCATGCTATCCTCACTGGGCCTGACAAGAGCGTTGGTGTCTTATATAAAGATGTATATTTATATGTAACAAACACATAGGCCACGCCTCCTTCACTGGACCTGACAGACACATCGGCCATGCCTCCTTCACTGGACCTGACAGACACATAGGCCACACATCCTTCACTTAACCTGGCAGACACATAGGCCACGCCTTCATCACTAGACCTGTCAAACAAATTGGCCACGCCTCCTTCACTGAACCTGACAGACACATAGGCCACTCCTCCATCACTAGACCTGACAAACAAATAAGCCATGCCTTCTTCACTGGATCTGACAGACACATAGGCCACACCTCCTTCACTGGACCTGACAAACACATAGGCCATGCCTCCATCACTAGACCTGTCAAAAAATAGGCCACACCTCCTTCACTGAACCTGACAGACACATAGCCACGCCTCCATCACTAGCCCTGACAGACACATAGGCCACAGATCACTAGCCCTTACAGACACATTGGCCAAACCTCCTGACAGACACATAGGCCATGCCTCCTTTTCTGGACCTAACAAACAAATAGGCCACGCCTTCTTCACTGAACCTGACAAACACATAGGCCACACCTCCGTCACTGAACCTGACAGACACATAAGCCACGCCTCCATCACTAGACCTATTTAAAAAATAGGCCACGCCTTTTTCACTGAACCTGACAAACACATCGGCCACACCTCCTTCACTGAACCTGACAGACACATAGGCCACGCCTCAATCACTAGACCAGACAGACACATAGGCCACCCCTCCTGACAGACACATAGGCCATGCCTCCTTTCCTTGACCTGACAGACACATAGGCCACACCTCATTTCCTGGACCTGACAGACACATGGACCATGGTTTCTTCAATGGCTCTAACAAACACCTTGGCCACACCTCCTTCACTGGTTCTAACAAACACATAGGCCACACCCCCTCCCTCACCTCCATCACTGGACCTGACAGACACATAGGCCTTTTCTCCTTCACAGGATTTGTATTACTACAGTCTTCATCACCTTCCAGATTTTATACATCGAAGTCCTAAAGGTTCGGTCTAAACCAGGTCTTTTCCAGAAACTTCACACTGCTCCCTCACCCACAGTCAAAGCTTGGCTTTTTTTTTTGCTTGTAGTGCCTCACATACCTTACAAACCAATTAAACATTAAACCCAGACCGCTGTCACTGTGCGCTCAAGGATGTGTTTTGGCTCCACAAACTGAACAATGTTCGTGTTGTGACGAGTCAAATGAAGGTCATTTGTGTTTTCGATGGTGGCCAGGAAACAGGTGCGGCCCAGGTGCCATGCTCTTATCACACTGCTCTAATTAGGAACAACAAGGTGTGATGGCAATCCGAAGTAATCCATAAGGAACGTGGAACTGCCTATAGTTAGCCACAGGGCCTCCTGGGCATTGTCGCGAATGGGAACGGACTCAGCAACAACAAGAACATTACACACTTACCTACTTAAATGAGCGTATATGAGCACTGTGGGCTTTTCTCCCTAATTCTGATTTGAGGGAATGTTGATCGTAACAAGTATCTCATCTGTACATCTGCTCTTTAACCAAAGTGACTTAATGTTCAATCATATTTGGACCATTCCCACACATCCTTGCAGAAAATTTGACCAATCCTCCTCTCTCTTAATAAAACTGTCTCACAGAAAGTTTTAACAATCTCACACAATCTTAGAGAGACTTCGACTATTACTGCACAGTCTTATGGGAAATTTAACCAATCCCCCACACTCTTACACAAACTTTGACCAATTACTCAAACTCAAAAAAAGACATTTTGACCAATTCCACAAACTCTCATAGAAACTGTGAACAATTACACACACCCTTACAGAAAGTTTGACCAATCCCACACACACTTACATAAACTTTGACCAATCTCACACACACACACCCGTAGAAACTGTGAACAATTGTGTACACTCTTACAGAATCTTAGAGCAATCCTACACACTTTAACACAAACTTTGACCAATTACACACACCCTAATAGAAACTTTGACCAATCACACACACTCTTACACAAACTTAGAGCAATCCTACACACTTTAACAGAAGGTCTGACCAATCACACACACACCCATACAGAACCTTCAACCAATCACACTCACTCTAACAGAAACTTTGACAAATCACACACACTCTTACAGAAAGTTTGACGAATCACACACTCTAACAGAAACTTTGACCAATCACACACACCCTTGTAGAAACTTTGACTAATTACACACACCCTTACAGAACCTTTGACCAATCACACATACTCTAACAGAAACTTAGACCAATCACACACACTCTAACAGAAATTTTAACCAATCACACACTAACAAAAACTTTGATCAATTACACACCCTTACAGAAATTTTGGCCAAAGGGCCAAAAGACCTGTTGGGACTCAACAAAATACCGTTTAAAACGCTTTTCTTTCAGCTGTTTCGAGCGAAGGTCGTTGGACGTTTTGACGGTGGACGGGAAAAACGAGTTGCCCAGGTGCTTCGTTCTCATTGCAAAGCTCGAATTAAGAGGAACCTGGTGCTGAGAAACCTCCACATCCTTAAAACCTTCGACGAAACAGACAAACTTTTTTTTTCCCCAAACAGAACTGTTTATTAGCATACTTAAAAATTATTTCGAAAGATTCCTGAACATTGGAGAGTATGTTTTTAACTACCAAGGATTTGTTCCAAAAGTAGAAAAGTGGATATGTTCCAATCAGGGTTGTTGCATCATAACATACAAAAGACAATAAGATTCAAATACGCAAATAAAGAGGACAGGCCCAGGCTTGACAGACAGAGGGGGACGGGTGTGTCCGATTTGGATATTCATAAAATCTGAGTGTTATTACTAAAAGAAAAAACAAAGGCTCTTGTTGGTTCCAATAAGACGGATTTTCATGGTGTTGAAGTTCAGAATGGTTGCCATGTTGCATCACTTCACCCGGAATACCTCTCCAATTTTCCAAACCCCAAAACATTAAGCTTCCACTTCCATGTTTGACTGTGTGGGGTGAGGCAACGTGAGAACATCTCCTCTCCTGGTCTTACACAAGTTCTTCTGTTCAAAACCAAAAATGTCTCATTTGGACAGAACTTCCACTCATTCACGTGAATACGTTTGTTGCATAGAAACCTTCAATCTGACTTCTAAATTTTTTTTTATAAGCCTAACAAACCCAATCTGAAAACACTCGATCTGGATTATCATCTCACAGGTGGGCCGAATCTTCCAGGGGATTTCCAGAATACGTTAGAAGACTCGTGATGTTTAAGCTGAGGTGCTCGACTCACCGCGATCTCTCGGCAGGCGGACATGGAGATGCCGGTGCCTTCGATCTGTTTGAGGGCGTACTCCTTCTCGTCTTTCCTGCACACACACACACACACACACACACATGGTAAACACAAACTGTGTTACTGAGCATCCGAAATGACCAAAAAAACTCACAAAGGAGTTCCAAATACATATGAGATACTAATCTCAGGAACCCTCAACCATGCCACGTTTTCTTTTATAATAAGCTCCGCACGTCTGGGAAGATGTTACACTGGATTCTGTGAAGATTTTGTGCTCAACACAAAGTAAAGTGATGAGGTAGACAAGGTAACGAGGCCTGGGCCACAGTTCCGGTTCATCCCAATAGGGTTGGAGCTCTATAGCAAGAGATCTTTCAAGCCTTGCAACCCATATATAGCAGATCTTCATGAAGCTAGCTTTGTGGCATGCTGGAACACATTCAAATTTTACGCAACAGCATCCAGAAACAATTCTATACAATCCTATATGAAGAACCAGATATGCCAGGTTTTCCAATACAGTTGGACCAATGTCTGAAAGCCCATACATTGTTTAATGTTTCTCTCCTCTGTGTGCGATCCTTAAAAAAATACAAAAATGATAATCAGCATAAAACTCACACAAGGACATGGTCGACTCGGAAACAATGCCCGGTTCGACACGCCGGTGGTAAAGAGCAGACAAAAACAGGAAAAAACGCGAAATGGTGGCTTTTTTTTTCCTCTCGTCCATCGGGTTTGATTTTCCTCCAACAGAACAAAGTGCTTTTTTTTTTTGTTGGCACTGGGAATTAAAAGCCAGAAGGTGAACCGGATGCAACTGTACAGTGTGTTTACGGGCTGAGAAAGGCAGATAAATGGGAGCATATCACTTGTTTGGTATATAAAATTAGTAGCACAAGGACTGGATTGTATCTAGATGATTCATCTAAATGCACAAAACGATGTACCTCAAACCTGGAAGAATAATAATACTATAGAAGTAATAGTAGCTGTCAGTGGTAGTAATAGTGTTTATAATAATAGTGTTAACAGTAGCAGTGGTGTTGGTGGTAGTAATAGTGTTTATAGTAATAGTATTTACAGTAGCAGTGGTGTTGGTGGTAGTAATAGTGTTTTTACAATAGTGTTAACAGTAGCAGTGGTGTTGGTGGTAGTAATAGTGTTTATAGTAATAGTGTTAACAGTAGCAGTGGTTTTGCTGGTAGTAATAGTGTTTATAGTAATAGTGTTAACAGTAGCAGTGGTGTTGGTGGTAGTAATAGTGTTTATAATAATCGTGTTAACAGTAGCAGTGGTGTTGGTGGTAGTAATAGTGTTTATAGTAATAGTGTTACAGTAACAGTGGTGTTGGTGGTAGTAATAGTGTTTATAGTAATAGTGTTAACAGTAACAGTGGTGTTGGTGGTAGTAATAGTGTTTATAGTAATAGTGTTAACAGTAGCAGTGGTGTTGGTGGTAGTAATAGTGTTTATAGTAATAGTGTTAACAGTAACAGTGGTGTTGGTGGTAGTAATAGTGTTTATCATAATAGTGTTAACATTAGCAGTGGTGTTGGTGGTAGTAATAGTGTTTATAATAATAGTGTTAACAGTAACAGTCGTTTTGGTGGTAGTAATAGTGTTTATAATAATAGTGTTAACAGTAACAGTCGTGTTGATGGTAGTAATAGTGTTTATAATAATAGTGTTAACAGTAGCAGTGGTGTTGGTGGTAGTAATAGTGTTTATAATAATCGTGTTAACAGTAGCAGTGGTGTTGGTGGTAGTAATAGTGTTTATAGTAATAGTATTAACAGTAAAAATGGTGTTGATGGTAGTAATAGTGTTTATAGTAATAGTGTTACAGTAACAGTCGTGTTGGTGGTAGTAATATTGTTTATAGTAATAGTGTTAACAGTAGCAGTGGTGTTGGTGGTAGTAATAGTGTTTATAATAATAGTGTTAACAGTAACAGTCGTTTTGGTGGTAGTAATAGTGTTTATAATAATAGTGTTAACAGTAACAGTCGTGTTGGTGGTAGTAATAGTGTTTATAATAATAGTGTTAACAGTAACAGTCGTGTTGGTGGTAGTAATAGTGTTTATAATACAGGGAGTGCAGAATTATTAGGCAAGTTGTATTTTTGAGGATTAATTTTATTTGAGGATTTAATTTGAACAACAACCATGTTCTCAATGAACACAAAAAACTCATTAATATCAAAGCTGAATATTTTTGGAAGTAGTTTTTAGTTTTAGCTATTTTAGGGGGATATCTGTGTGTGCAGGTGACTATTACTGTGCATAATTATTAGGCAACTTAACAAAAAACAAATTTATACCCATTTCAATTAGGGAGTGCAGAATTATTAGGCAAGTTGTATTTTTGAGGATTAATTTTATTTGAGGATTTAATTTGAACAACAACCATGTTCTCAATGAACACAAAAAACTCATTAATATCAAAGCTGAATATTTTTGGAAGTAGTTTTTAGTTTTAGCTATTTTAGGGGGATATCTGTGTGTGCAGGTGACTATTACTGTGCATAATTATTAGGCAACTTAACAAAAAACAAATTTATACCCATTTCAATTATTTATTTTTACCAGTGAAACCAATATAACATCTCAACATTCACAAATATACATTTCTGACATTCAAAAACCAAACAAAAACAAATCAGTGACCAATATAGCCACCTTTCTTTGCAAGGACACTCAAAAGCCTGCCATCCATGGATTCTGTCAGTGTTTTGATCTGTTCACCATCAACATTGCATGCAGCAGCAACCACAGCCTCCCAGACACTGTTCAGAGAGGTGTACTGTTTTCCCTCCTTGTAAATCGCACATTTGATGATGGACCACAGGTTCTCAATGGGGTTCAGATCAGGTGAACAAGGAGGCCATATCATTAGATTTTCTTCTTTTATACCCTTTCTTGCCAGCCACGCTGTGGAGTACTTGGACGTGTGTGATGGAGCATTGTCCTGCATGAAAATCATGTTTTTCTTGAAGGATGCAGACTTCTTCCTGTACCACTGCTTAAAGAAGGTGTCTTCCAGAAACTGGCAGTAGGACTGGGAGTTCAGCTTGACTCCATCCTCAACCCAAAAAGGCCCCACAAGCTCATCTTTGATGATACCAGCCCAAACCAGTACTCCACCTCCACCTTGCTGGCGTCTGAGTCGGACTGGAGCTCTCTGCCCTTTACCAATCCAGCCACGGGCCCATCCATCTGGCCCATCAAGACTCACTCTCATTTCATCAGTCCATAAAACCTTAGAAAAATCAGTCTTGAGATATTTCTTGGCCCAGTCTTGACATTTCAGCTTGTGTGTCTTGTTCAGTGGTGGTCGACTTTCTGCCTTTCTTACCTTGGCCATGTCTCTGAGTATTGCACACCTTGTGCTTTTGGGCACTCCAGTGATGTTGCAGCTCTGAAATATGGCCAAACTGGTGGCAAGTGGCATCTTGGCAGCTGCACGCTTGACTTTTCTCAGTTCACGGGCAGTTATTTTGCACCTTGGTTTTTCCACACGCTTCTTGCGACCCTGTTGACTATTTTGAATGAAACGCTTGATTGTTCGATGATCACGCTTCAGAAGCTTGGCTATTTTAAGACTGCTGCATCCCTCTGCAATATATCTCACTATTTTTGACTTTTCTGAGCCTGTCAAGTCCTTCTTTTGACCCATTTTGCCAAAGGAAAGGAAGTTGCCTAATAATTATGCACACCTGATATAGGGTGTTGATGTCATTAGACCACACCCCTTCTCATTACAGAGATGCACATCACCTAATATGCTTAATTGGTAGTAGGCTTTCCAGCATATACAGCTTGGAGTAAGACAACATGCATAACGAGGATGATGTGGTCAAAATACTCATTTGCCTAATAATTCTGCACTCCCTGTAGATTA
>MU551707.1:859568-922007 GCA_024362625.1 Silurus asotus
TACCGCCACATTACCCCCCCTCTAACCCCACATTACACCCCCTTTACCCCTCTCTTCCTCCCTATTTCTCTCTCTCTCTCTCTCTCTCTCTCTCTCTCTCCCACACACACACATGATCATATTCAGTATTTTGTCATATTTGTAATTACACATTGTTGCACAAATCGATATATTTTTTTTGATCAACAACATTTATTTTTTGCACATGAACTGATTATTGATTATTGATGATTACTGATTATTAAATCCGCACGTGGAGACGGGGCTCTAAGCTCCGCCTCCTTGCTTATTACGCAACGCTCTTTGATTGACAGGAAGTTCCTCAGCGGTGATTGGCTGACGTCCTGCCCAACGTGGGCCGCCTTTCTCACTGACCAATCAGGTGCAGCGAAGAAAGGGCTCTCGATCGTGATTGGCTGAAACGAAAGCCCGGCGAGCGCGTGCTGAGAATAAAAGCGCGGCGCAGCGCGGAAACAGGCGCTTTACACAGTATGGCCGGCGACATTAGCTAGCACTCGCTCACGGTAATTCTCTGTAAAAGGGGAAAGTCGGTGAAAAGACGATTACAAAAACACGCACCCGATTAAGAGAAACAACACCAAGACTCAAGGACTTAGTTGCTGTAACATCTTTTAACTTTAGAAGGCAAAAGAAGGACCTCGGAGCTGAATAGAAAATTAAATTATAAAAAAGAAAATAAATATAATAATTCTGTTTGTGTCACCATGGAGGAGAACGGCGCGCATTTCTTCGAGGGGACCGAGAAGCTGCTGGAGGTTTGGTTCTCCCGGCAGGACGACAGCAAAGGTACCGGGGACCTGCGAAGCATCCCGAGGTCAGTCCAACATGTCTAACGGCCAGTTCCCTTAGGGACGTGTCTCAAATGGAGGAGTAGGGCACTAGGTAGGGTGCACAACCGCGGCCACCTCAACCGACTAGTAGTGCGCATATGTAGGGAGCAGGGTGCTGTTTGGGCTTTTTTCTTTCTCGTTTTTTTTTTTTACTCGCCTATTTTTTTGCGCATTTTTAATTCTTTAATTGGCGCTGTGTTGGACAATAGGATGTAATTTATTGTTGAATTATTATATGGAGTAGACAATACAAATGGCTGTATTAGTGCTCATGGTTGCAGTGTTTGCTCAGGACCTTACACACCCTCCCCCTCTTTACTCATTCATTTTATGGCGTATCTCTTCTTCACGCTCCTCTCTAAGCTTTATCCCGGAGTTATAAATGCCTTATGATGGGCTTTTTTTATAATTTGTTCCGTGATAAAATCTCGCGAATTGATGAGGGTGTTGTAATTTCTGGGAGTAATAGTGTATATGTAGTGAGAATGCGTGTGCACTTTTTCCCCTCGCTCACTGATTCGCCATTATTTTAGACCCGGAACAAAAAAATGTATTTGGTATAATAGTCGATATTTCACTTAAAAAAAATACGTGTAATTTATTGTTACATTTATTAGTTTGTGTATGAGGGAGCAGCGTTAATGTGGCGCGCGCGTGTCGGCCATTGAAACATGACGTAATGGCGCACGTTTTTGTTTTTTTTTTCCCAACATGTATATTTATTTATTTTTGTTTATTAAAATATTCTACATCTTGTTTTATTTTTTTATAATTCGTTAATCGTGAATATAAATATGTGCAATTTTGTCTTTGGTGTCTCGCGACTCCGCCGAGCACGTGACTCCTTCCCCCTTCTAAGAGCTTCAGAACGCGCACGCGCGGCACACGCGGGTGCACGAGAACACCCCCCCCTCCTCGCCCCTTCAGCTGTCACACACGCGCTCGCGATTTACAGCGCACCGCAGTGCAGGCCGAGAGCGCGCACGCACGCACGCGTGCCTGTGGACGTCACAGCAGTCCCGTACTCGTTCACAACACGTATTTACGTTGGTCTGTGTGTTTATGACGTCATGTCTACAACGACACGCGTCCTAACTAACGGTATGCCGTAGATGCGAGTGGTTCCACGTGCTGACACACATATTGCATGTTATAAATGTTGGAGAAATTACGTCATAAATATATGGTTCGTGTTCAGATCCTTAAGTGGTGTCTCGGGTAAAACCCATGTGGTACTAGCATAATAAAAAATCATGCATCGCAGTTTATGGTGGTGAGATCCTGAGGATGAAGTGCCCGTATCATAAACATACATGGTTCCTGGTCCCTTGCACGTATATTACATGTTCTATTGATGATATGATTTCACCGAGAAGCATCCTCATTAACACGTGTACATATAGCGGGGACCGTGTCCGGGGTATATGGATCAATCCCTGGTCATGAAGATTTAGTGTTGCCCCTATTCAGATGGGATTAGTTTTCTGAGAGAGTTAGACCCTATCGATCATACTTCCTGGCGCCAATGGACTCTCTAAGGGAGATTTACCACCGCCCGTATCCTGCGGTCTGGGACTCGTGCACGTCTTCTGAAATGACTGACTCATCCACATGGAGCAATACGAACGTCAAACACCTTTATCTCAAAGCAATCCAGCTCGACTTGTTCAGTATCATTCTACCATCCAACGATCGTGTTGTCATAGAGGGGGAAATAAGCATCGCTGCCCTGACGAACAAGTGCAAAAAAATAAAATTTTAAAATGTAACGTTTTTCACTTCTTGCAAGCAGCTTGGAAGGTTCAAACGACTCCCCCAAAAAACCCAAAACGCTGGATTCTTGAAGTAACCTGCTGTAATTGTAATGAAGGGTGTATTACTGTGGTATAAGGGGAATCGAACACACGGGGAGATGCTGCCAAGTGGAAAAGCCGCGAATCGGATTTCTCAAGGTATTGCAAACGGAATCCTTTTGTGCTGCTCGTTTCGGATTTCCCAGAGGTCCGATGTGTTGAAACTCCAGGGTCTCATCCAGAAGTCTGTACACATAGGAAGAGTTCGCGCTTAATTTAGAAAATCTGGACGACGACTCGAATTCCCAGATCTACAGGTCTGACGATCGGATGAACTTTATACGGCAATGCAGAAATCACGCCTCCGTTTCTCAGCACTGGAACCCGATAACAGTTCCTCGGGAGGTCTGCACGAACACAGAGTGGTGTCGGCTTACGGGTTTGGAGGATTAAACCGTCGCCGAAGCGACTCGCACACGCTGGCGCGTCGCCAATGGCCAAATAAGTCCGCAAGGGCATCCGATACAAAAATCTACACCCTGCCCGCATGCGAGGGAGAGGAACCCAGTCAACTCGCAGATCAACCGTTAAATACCTTAAATACCGCATCCTTTATCACCCCATTAAATCTGATGAAGAATTTCACTGCGTTTCGGCGGAAAACACTGGAGTCGGCAGCACTTTTATTAGTAACGAACTGTGTGAGGTTTCGAGAAGAACCGCAGGAACGTTATTCGTCCTTGTTGCGCAAGTTTCTTCGAATACCCAAATAATGTTTAGGCGTATTTTAATCACGAAGAGCTGGAATTATGAGACTTGAGAATGTACTTGGTTAGTAATCTAGAAAGGGGGGTGGAGACATGGACGCCCGAAGAGCTTTGAACTTTGTGTTGTTTAACTCGGGCAGGTTTCATGCTACACTAATTTGGATACGTGCATTTGTGTTCGCACTTGCATTGGATTTACATTGTCCTTCCCAGGTTTAAGCTTTCGCTCACACACACACACACGCTTCTGCTGAAGCCAGCAGCGTAATCCGGCTCAAAATAGTACCGAGGCAGTTGTACAGGAGCAGGTGAGGAGGGGGGTTGAATTGCAAAAGTCCCAAAATACCCCTTCTGAAAATGAACAGTTCAGGTGGTGTGTTTTGTCAAATTTAGTAATGACTCATGGATTGAACATTGACTACACAACCCACACTTCAGATCTTGAACACGCCTGCCTCGCGGTAGCAGGTTAATAAGTAGCCAAAGCGACTAGAGATGTTGCGAAACCCGCTGTAACATTGCGCAAACGAGGTTATGGTGTCGCCTTAAAAACTCGAGAGGGCAGAATTTGGCGGTGTTGGTGTTTTTGTGGTGAACGTTTCTGACACGTGGCCGTGTCCTGCTGTGTTTTCAGGTTTGAGTGGGACAAACTTCTGGAGAATGTGCATTGTTTGATCATGAGTGTGACAAAGACTGACAAGCAGGAAGCTTATATACTCAGGTAGGTCTCTGTGTTTTCATGCTCTGTGTCTCTCACTTCCTGTCTCTCTCGCTCTGTCACTTCCTGTCTGTCTCTCATGCTCTCTTGCACCTCATGTCTCTCTGTCAGTCTTTCTCCCTTTTGTGGCTTGCTTTTATTAGCTGTGGGTCTCTGTCTCGACATTCACACACTCATGATGTGTGCATCCTAGCAGAGAGAAAACAAAGCACGGCTCGTTAAATAATTAAGAGGTTTAATAATAAATGAGGGAAAGAAATCAGTCAAGAAGGTTCGGAGCAAACATATCCCCCCCCCCCCCCCCCCTCTCTCTCTCTCTCTGTAGTTTTGAGCAGCACTTATTGATGCATTATTACTTCAGAATTTGTACACTGGCGTCCCCTCTACAGTGTAAAGTGTGTGTGTGTCTTTCTGCAGCGAGAGTAGCATGTTTGTCTCCAAGAGACGTTTCATTTTGAAGACATGCGGAACCACCCTCTTACTGCAAGCGCTGGTGCCCCTGCTGCAGCTGGCGCGTGACTACTGCGGCTTTGACGCCATCGAGGTGAGTCTGTGTACACACACACACACACACCAGTGTGCTATTTTTGCAGATCATTAATTTTTAGATGTTTGTGGTCATATTTATAATCCACTAACTGTATAAGAAAAAAGTATTCTGATTTATTTATTTATTTATTTTCTTTTTAGAATTTCTTCTACTCTCGTAAGAACTTTATGAAGCCCGCCCATCAGGAGTTCCCCCACCGCAACTTTGAGGAGGAAGTTGGGTTTCTTAACCAGATCTTCCCAAGTATGCTTCACCACCTTCTCATTCCTCTTAATTTTAATCATCAGAACCACGGACAGGGGCGGGAACTGAATTGTCTTGGGTGTGTTTGTTTGTTTCTGCAGACGGAGCAGCATACTGTATGGGACGTCTGAACTCTGACTGCTGGTACGTGTTGGGGGGGGAAAAAAGTTTTTGCCATTTTAACAAACACAGACTTTAAATGCGTTCCTGATGTTCCTCAGGTACTTGTTTACTCTGGAGCTGCCAGAGTACTGGGAGAACAAGCAGGCAGACCAGACGCTGGAGGTTCTGATGAGCGATCTCGACCCAGCTGTGATGGACCAGTTCTACATGAAAGACGGTGTTTCCGCTAATGATGTCACTCGTGTATGTCCTGGTGGATTTCGTTTTTTTTTTTTTTTTTGTGATGGATGGAGCTTTCAAATCTACTATTAGGTTCTGGAGATGGAGCTCTGTGTTTCGAGTGTGTTTGTTTTTTGTTTTTTTTTTTTCTTTAAATACAAGTGTTTCTCTTTTTGCTCCACAGATGAGTGGAATTCGTGACCTGATTCCAGGTTCTGTGATCGACGCCACAATGTTCAACCCTTGTGGATACTCCATGAATGGAATGAAAACGGATGTATGTAGCAGGTTCTTTCCTCGCTAGCTTCAAGTCGCTGCTAATCTGTGTTTTGGTTAATGCATGCAAACGACCGAATTCGTAATTTTTGATTAACTATGCATTTTAATTAATAACAATAATGAGCCTGAATGTTTATACTGCTGCAGAGTGGACATTAGCCATAATGATCAGCTGAAGGGAAATCCCCAGGAGGCAGTGTTATCACTGTATCGTAACTGCTAACGTTTACAGATTTTCTTTAATTTAATGAAAACGTGAGCGGATTTCTGGCGTCTGCCTTGACTTTTTTTTTTTGTTTTGTTTTTTTTGTTTTGTTTTTCCCCCCGATCACACAGGGAACTTACTGGACAATTCACATCACCCCTGAGCCAGAGTTCTCGTACGTTAGTTTCGAAACCAACCTCTCCCAGACGTCCTACGATGACCTCATCCGGAAAGTCGTGGACATCTTCAAGCCAGGAAAGTTCGTGACTACGTTGTTTGTTAATCAGGTAAGCGCCATATAAGGAAGGAATGTTGTACTTATTTTTGAATCATGTTTGCTGATAACCCCTCTCTCTCTCTCTCTCTCTCAGAGCTCAAAGTGTCGCAGCGTGTTCTCTTCTGCGCAAAAACTCGACGGCTACAGGCGCCTGGATCGCCAGCTGGCCCACTTCAACGACTACAACTTTGTCTTTACCAGTTACACTAAGAAGCCGCAGCAGAGTTGAAGATGAGGAGAAAACGCAAAAAGAAAGCAGCTGGAGCCCCGGGGCTCCTCTCCTGCGTTCGTCCCTGTAGCCGCATCGCGGGTTTGTCCCGTAAACGTCCTTGTACCCGATCCGTAGATATGTTGCATGAAAGCTCTCGTCTTGTCCGTGTAGATATTTTAGCTCACTCTTGCTGTGATTTCGAAGCGCATGTAGAGTTGAGGAGCCTCCCCTTCCTCCATGTGTCCCCCCTCATCCTCCACAGACAGGGTTTTCGCGCCCACTGAGCAGGGACCCTGGCACGCTCAGACCCGTCTCGTCCAGCAGCACCGCCGATTTTCTCCATCATATTAATAATAAAAGGAAAAAAAAACCTGCCAAATGTAGCACTAGAAGTTTCTAAATATATAATCGAATTAAATATTCAATCCCCGAGACACTTGATGCCTTTTAAACCAAGTGCACAACCAAAAGCTAATAATTATTGCACTTTACACGGCGCACCAAAGCATCTTGTTTAAGCACTAATTATATAAATATATAAAAATGCACCTCATATTTCACCTAAATGGAAAAGATCAGCGACTGTACAGTAGCTGATTCACCCAAGGGCTTTTGTTTTTGTCCCATTGTTCATTACCACTCCCGCACGGTGCCCCTCCCTCCTGAACAATACGCATCCATGGAAAGCGCGGTACGTGGTACACCCACGGATCTGAGCGTGTCGGGGTCCCGCCTGATCATTCCACACTGAACAGTTGCATCAACTGCTGGTTTTTACTTCTTTTAATAAAAAAAATAATTCATTCTATTCTGCACATGTGCAGTTTAGTGCCCCAGTGTCTCCCTCTGCAGGCTGAAAGTGCACATTTTTATTTTTTTGGACTTTCATTTTATAGAAAGACGTTTCCCAGGGTGTGTTTAGAGAAATTTATATATTATATAATATATATATATATATATATATATATTGCACACATTCGAAGACCACCACCCCCACTCAGCGCTTCGGCAAAAGCCTCTCCAGCCAGAGAGCGCAATTCTCGTCCTGCTGCTGAAACAGGGGCACCAGGGCGGCATCTCAAAACAGCTCCGTTTCTTAGAGCTAATTATAAGGGGAAAGCATTTAACACTGTGCTTTGCCCTGATCCTGGGTTCTGAGCTGTACTTCTCTTCTTGAGAAAAGTTTGATGTTCAGCAAAAAAATTAATTTCATCATGTGATTATCTGGAACTCTTAAATAATCCTCTGATCCTTTAACCAGGGAAAGTTTCCGGATGTTCTGAAAGTTTCCCATATGGACTTTATGGACCTTATTTTTTTTTTTTTTTTTACCCGCAGGGCATTGCCTTTTTTCTTTAGAGTTTTTGTACGGTTTTTCTATTACCTTGTGTGGACCAATTGCAACCCCCTTCCAAAACAGATTAGGTGACTGGATGAATCAGATTAGGTTTAAAAGGTTTTCACATGCCCCTGCTCTGGATGTTGAGGGGGAAAGGGAAGCATAGCTATTCTGATTCTCTTGCTATTTCCTTTGATCAAGATGTGCTAAATATCTGTACTATGAGCTTGATGCGTTAAATACAAATAAATAAATGTCAGCCACTTGCTGTGTGTGTGTTTTTTTTTTTTGGGGGGGTGGAAATACAGGGTCTAGGTACATATACATAATGTACCAAAAGTATTGGGACACAAGGACATCTTTTGCATGCTGTAGCAGTAAATTTTCCCTGCTCCATGAAGATCAATCTAAACCAGGGACTAAATATGAACTGTTCAGAAAAAACCTTTCTCCATATAGTGATTGAGTCAACATCTGGCAACAATATTTATTCAGTGTGTGTAATTTGTGCACAATTTACAGTTTCACACAGCTCACAAACACACCAATTGAACAGTGGGGTGTTTTTTACAGGCATTTAAGTCCCAGTACCTCTCATGAGAGTAAAGAACGTTTTTTTTTTCTGACCTACAGATGGCAGTAGTGGGTCAATGACAAATCCTATTTAACATTTAAAGTTATCAACAAATTTTTAGTTTTAAATAGTAAATTGGATTTAAAAAATTTGCTGCGCCTCTGCGTAAATTCCGTTTAGTAACAAAAAGTCGAACACGAGTTGGTCTGTGGTGGCGATTAGACATGCCTGTATGTCTACATTCCATACTTCTGAGCGTCTTTTTCTTTCAGCGATGTCGGCTGTGCTCTTTATCCCTCGGCCTCTTCGGACTGCGATCACGCTTGTGGCTTTTCTGCTTGTGTTTACCGTGTTTTTGGTGACTGTCCCTGTATCTGTCCTTTTCTCGGTCCCTGGAGCGAGAGCGCGATCGTTTTCCTTTCTGCTCACTATCCTAAAACAACAGTATTTAAAAGAAAAGAAAAAATAAAAAGATTATTTCCGGACTCGCAGCAGTCAAATATAAGACTTGAACATTAAGAATAAAACTTGAGCCTCACATCAAAAATACACAACCGAACCCCAAATAAATTTTTCCAAACCAAATATCGGGGGAAACTTGCGGTACAATCAGAGGGAGATTCGCGCCAATAACACAAACCTGTGTTAAATCTCTTACACGTACCTTCGATGACTTCGTCCTCCGGTCGTCTTCGTCCGATCGCCTCCTCTTCTCCTGCTGCGCCCTGTCGCTCCTCCGCCCAGCGTCCTGCTCATCATCGTCCAGAAGGAGATCATAACGAGAGCTTTTCGGGACGCCGTTAAGCAAAAAGGTATTTTTGTTTATTTTAGGTCTTAGATTATTAGGTCTTATTGAGAAGAGAGAGAAAAAAACAGCAGAATTTGGAAGGACATAAAGGATACTCTTGCTTGGGTTTGATTTTGTCTTTCAGAGCCAGTTTGGATTTGTTGTCCTGGTCTTTCTCGTAGGCCTTAAAATCGTCTTTAGTGTACTTCCCACCTTTGAGTGCGTAAAAAATAAATAAATATATAAGCCGTTGTTCCACCCATATCATGAATTTGAGACTCCTGCATTGGAAAACACACACCTTTCCCCTTCCATTTGATCTTGGACACCGACTGGCTGAAGTCCACGTGGATGCGTCGGTCATCAATCAGCACGTTGTCCATCTTGAAGTAGGCTTTCTCGCAGTCCTCCACCTGAAAAACGCAAAGCGCCATCCTGGGTTGAAATGTGGTACCGTTTTAACGCTCCGTTTTTAAAACGCCATCGTGCGGTTTCTAGTCGACGATAAACAGACTGGACACTGACCTTCTCAAACTCGATGAACGCGTAGCACAGAGACTCGCCCGTCTTCCAGTCCCTGATGATCTCGCAGCTGGGCACAGAAACACATTGATCAGTAAATATTGCATTTCCGTTCTGACCCATTAGAGAAAGAAAGCAGAATACAAATAATTCCTTCTTTCATTATTAAGCCCTGATAGAGAATTGAGTTTAGCGATAATGGAAGTGCACTCTCGCACCACTGGATTTGGCCGAAGCGAGAGAAGATGATCTCCAGGTCCTCATCTGTGGTGACAGGGTTCAGCTTGCACACAAACAGCACGTTCTCCGGGGGTTTAATGTCTGCTTCAGGAAGATCACCCACCTGTAACAAACACGGAAAGAATAAAAGAAAGTGAGTGAGTGAGAGAGAGAGAGAGCGAGAGAGAGATGGAGAGAACGAGAGACTCACCATCTCCAGCAGTATAGCTTGTGTCTTTGCTTCTTTCTCTTTTATCAGCTCATCCAGCTCTTCTGCATTCTTCCCTTCAGCATCATCTATCGCTTCATCAGCTCCAATACGGCCGCTCTGTGAGACACACACACACACACACACACACACACACAAACACACACTTACTTACTTCTGTGTCACATCCCATAATGCTGTTGTGATATCTAACAGTTTATTTTTTTTCCATTTATGATGCAATCCACATCACCCTCTTTATATTAATTATCGTCTGAACTGATGGGAACGTGGATTTCAATCTCAACACGCTTCTGTTTCAGGGCCACAAAAAAGGAAAGCCACAAATCCATCAAACGTTAATTAATCAGTCGGTGAGAAAGTGAGTCAGTCAATGAGTCAGTCTTTAGGTCACCCAGTGATTCAGTTAGTGAGTCAGTCATCAGGTCACCCAGTGATTCAGTTATTGAGTCATTCACTGAGTCAGTCATCAGGTTACCCAGTGATTCAGTTATTGAGTCATTCACTGTGTCAGTCTTTAGGTCACCCAGTGATTCAGTCACTGAGTCAGTCATCAGGTCACCCAGTGATTCAGTTAGTGAGTCAGTCATCAGGTCACCCAGTGATTCAGTTAGTGAGTCAGTCATTAGGTCACCCAGTGATTCAGTTAGTGAGTCAGTCATCAGGTCACCCAGTGATTCAGTTAGTGAGTCAGTCACTGAGTCAGTCATCAGGTCACCCAGTGATTTAGTTAGTGAGTCAGTCATCAGGTCACCCAGTGATTCAGTTAGTGAGTCAGTCATCAGGTCACCCAGTGATTCAGTTAGTGAGTCAGTCATCAGGTCACCCAGTGATTTAGTTAGTGAATCATTTATCAGAGCACCCAGTGATTCAGTCATCAGGTCACCAAGAGATTCAGTTAGTGAGTCATTCACTGAGTCAGTCATCAGATCACCCAGTGATTCAGTTAGTGAGTCAGTTACAGAATCAGCCATGCATACCACTGAGTCAAGTCAATTAATTATAATAATTATTCATTGACGGGTTGGCTTTTTAAAGACGATGTAAGATTTTTGCTAAATAATGGAACACTTAATAAAACCCACTAGATTGCCTTTTATTACATTAAATAAAATTTTAAAAAGTGTTGGTGTCACGTTAAGACTCACATCCAGCTGTTCTTTAGTGGGCTCGGGGGATCGGTCTGGCACCGGCAGGCCCGGCGGATCGTCAAACGGGTCTTCCAGAATGACCGTGTGATTTATTCTGCAGGCACGGGGTCACACAGGTCAGACGTGACAGCAACATATCAGCAATGCTCCAAAAGACTTTTCTTTTGAACTAGCTACAGCTCGTCTCACCTGATGTCCTGGTAAGGAATGAAGTCTTTGTCGACGAACGCCTCGTTGATTTTGGCCAAGACCTCCATGCCCTCGGTGACCTCCCCGAACACGGTGTGAGCGCCGTCCAGGTAGTCCAGGTTCTCTCCGGTAGTGATCAGAAACTGTGGAGCATGCACGTCTTAATCTCACGAAAAGAGCCCATACAAGACGAGAACGTATCAAGGATGTGAGATAAACCTGGGAGCCGTGCTGTTCGTTGCCATTGTTCACCATGGACACGGTGCCTTTCTTCTTGTGCTTGATCCGGGGTGCTTTCTCTGCATCAAAGAAGCGGGCCTGATCACCATACAGCTTGCTGATAAAATACACACACACACACACACACACCAGGATCATATTAATGCTCTTATTCTTATACCATATCACACAGGGATCTAAAGAAATGATTTACGCAAGGAGTCTCCAGTGTAAAAAATATATATACTATATAATTAAAGACAAAATTAAATCAAATCAACATCAATGTGCGGTGTTCAGAACAGACCAGAACACAGATTCTCCTCCGCGGCCAGTGCCTGTAGGGTCACCAGTCTGGAAGATAAAATCTCTCTGAATGGGGAAATAAATAAAAATAAATATTTACAAAAGAATCAATCACCAAAACGGTTACATCGCTCTGTAATAATACATTCTAACAAACAAACCGGACATTTACTGTGCTTTTATATTCAGAGAAACTTCATTTACTGCGATTCTAACATTTTTGTTTATGAACAGTAGGGGGCGAAAATAACGCATCATGATATTTATATGCAATCCAATTTACAGGTTCGATACATTTTCAGGCAAACCATAGTGTTGCATAAATATATAAAGTAATCAAATGTCTATGAAAAAATTTTTGTTTCTTTTTAATTCTGAGTTTATACATTTTCTTTAAACCTGCAATATATCAGATAAGAATACATCACGCAGTACAATGTGTGATATATAGTAAATAAAAAAATAAAAAAATAAATAAACAAACAAATTGTGGTGTCAGTGATTCGCCTCTAGAGGCCACTCCCATACTGTATAATGCAAAAACTATCGGGATGGATTTTTTTGCCCATAGTTCCAAAGATCGACTATTGGCCCAAAATTTACAAGAGGAAATTAATTATAGCAATATAGACTCAATACGGAATATAACGATGGGAAAAAACGCCATCCTTTCTCACATCCCTTCATGAAAGCATTTGGTTTATGTTGATGGCCAGATGGACTGTTCTTACCTGGACATTGTGAACAAGGCAGTAGTTGTAGTACTTGATTTTACACAGCTTCAGGAAATTCAAGCAGGCTGCCAAAAGACATATAAATACAATTCTTGCTACTTTTTTATTAACATTCAAATCCTTATAAAATACACATATTTCATGTTATGCATAGGATGCCCTTCAAAAAGGGTTGCATATAGTTGGAATGTTAATAAAAGCCCACGTGAATATTTGTTCTTTGTTTTAATTATTAATTATTAAAAAATTATTTAATTATTGTTTAAAATATATTTCTCTTTAGATCAATCAATCGATCTTTATTAGAACTAATATATACTAGTATCTCTCCTTCGTGATAAATTCGAGCTAAATTGTTCTGTAAATATGAACATTTGCTCAAATGATCTTTCGGACAGCTCTTTTTTTTTTTATTTGGTATGCAAATGAGTCCAGCAATGAGGTATGAATATGCAAATGAAACTATGACGTCGCCCGGAAACTTGCAGAGACCCTTCTAGCGGGTCTTAAACGTTCCCCTTAAAAGTGCTGCTTTACCGTGAGCCAGAAATAAAGCCGATATTTATACAAACACGACGGTTGAACTCGAAAATGGGTTCAATACTATTATATTATCATTATATAACTACAATACGGAAACCTAAAGATTATGCTAGCTGACTAGCAACAACAAGCGGGTTCGTTTTTTTTAATTAACATTAATTATAGCACCTCCTTTATATAGATAATACATATCCAAATTGACGTTTAACACCGGATATTTTAAGTAAAAACGTACCTTTAGGTCGTTCCTCGGTGTATAAATCCACTACAATGTCGCCTAATGTGGTTTCTAGTAACACCGCCATTCTGGTTCAAAATTGGTTCACCGAAATGCGCATGCGCGCCCAAAGCGCGTTTCCGAAATAGCAGCACGCGTGTCCGACAGTGGAATTGCGTGTGCGCATGCTCCAGTGGTTTGAGGCGATCGTTCATTGCAGAATTTTCATTATTGTCTGAAGTGATCTGGATGCGTCCAGACAGGATTATAAAACAACACATAACTCTGTAATATTCACATCCTGCATTAGATTTATATTTAGAGCTTTTATTACATTTAAAATACAAGTAAACAGATCCCATTACAGGAAACACTTAGTACCAGAGTCACTTAGTACCCCAAAAAAAGACTTTATACATGGATTTAATACAAATTTGAAATAAATGTGGCATCCAAGAATATAATAATATAATAATAATAATAAACTTTATTCTGTATAGCGTCTTTAAAATAAATTTCTTGAAGTGCTTGACAAAAAAGATAAAATGATAAGAAACACATAATATAACAGAACTAAAACTAACCAAACAAAAACTAACCTAACCCTAAACACATGAACAATCATTAGATATTAATCAAAAGATGTGAAGTCGTGAGACGTGTGTGTGTGTGTGTGTGTGTGTGTGTGTGTGTGTGTGTGTGTGTGTGTGTGTGTGTGTAAAGTATCTAAAAACAAATCAGAAGCTTTTACACGATTAAGACGTGAATAAAAAGTGTAACTGTAATAAAAATAACAGTAATAACAGGAAGTTCATGTCGTCATATGAAATGTCTCTCATCATCTTGCTGCAGAGAAAGTACATTTTCCCAACAGGACAATTTCTCTCACCAAGTTCATGAATTATGATGAA
The DNA here is from genome assembly GCA_024362625.1 of Silurus asotus. Classification (NCBI taxonomy): domain Eukaryota; kingdom Metazoa; phylum Chordata; class Actinopteri; order Siluriformes; family Siluridae; genus Silurus; species Silurus asotus. The sequence continues at coordinate 873,745 of MU551707.1, forward strand.
TTACACTGAGAGGCTGGAAACTCTACAGAGAGAAAGAAAAACATCATGGAGAAGGAGAAAGGTGGAGAAATATACGTGTGACTATATAGATTATACACACTTTGTGTACCTGGAGGAAATAGATGTGATTGTGTGTGTAAAAGCTGCTCCAGCTCAGTGATTCTCCTCTGAAGATCAGAAATCTCCTGCTTCAGTTGCTCCAGGAGTCGTTCAGGTCCACTCAGTTCAGCCTCCTTCTGATCTCTCTTCAGCTTCTTTACCTCCGAGTACATATTCTCTGATCATCTCAGAAAGATCTTCTCACTGTCATCTACTGCTGTCTCTGCACCGAGCTGTTAGGACACACACACACACACACACACACACACACACACACACACACACACACACACACACACACACACACTCTTACTGGAAGTCTAAACACACTCTCTAAGGTACAGTTTGGTGCTCCGCAAGGATCTGTCTTAGGCCCTCTGCTTTTCTCTTTATATCTGCTGCCTCTGGGTGAAATTATACATAAGCATTCGCTTCCATTGCTATGCTGATGATACACAACTGTATATTTCAGCAAAGCCAGATGAGAGATATCAGCTTAACAATGTCTGAGTGTGTAAAGGACATTAGACAGTGGATGCTTGATAACTTTCTTCTGCTCAACTTAGATAACATGGAAGTACTTTTACTAGATCCACATGCAGCTGGAAATAAACTTTATAATTATCAGAGTAGCATCTCTGGATGGTGTTTCTGTTTCAGTGTGTACAACACTCAAAGACTGTGGTGTGATTATTGACCCTAGTCTTTCCTTTCAGGCTCACATGAATAATATTACCAGAATTGCCTTCTTTCACATATTGCTACATATTGCAATATTGCTAAAATTAGAAATATGATGTTGTTACAGAATGCAGAAAATTAAAATGTAGCAGCAAGAGTACTCACTAGATCTAGAAAATATCAACACATCACTCCTGTTTGAATCATCTACTCTGGCTCCCAATCAAATCTCACATTGATTATAAAATACTACTACTGATGTATAAAGTACTTAACGGTCTCACACCGCAGTATATGAGTAAACTTCTGTACCAGTATGATCCCCCAGGCCTACTTAGATCAAAAATTGCAGGCTATTTGTTGGTTCCTCAAATAATGAAGACTACAGCAGGGGGCAGATCTTTCTCATATAAAGCCCACAATTATGGAACAACCTTCCAATCAGTGTTCGGGACTCAGACACAGTGTCAGTGTTCAAGTTGAGGTTTAAAACATATTTATTTAGTCAAGCCTTTGATCAGTAGATTTTTTCTTAGGTAAAGGAGCAGATCTGGAGGGAACATGAATATATAGTGTTTGGTGAACTGGTATATTTGTATGCTGTCATCCCCTCACTCTCACACGTTGACTCAGGTTTGTTGATGGTGGTGTGGTGGGTCGTCTTTTATCCCAGAGATCCTTCATATTTGTGTTACCTTCTGGTTTTCCCTTTTAGTTATGCTGCCATAGCGAGTCTTGCCGGAGTCCAAACTGCACAGTGACATTAACTTTCACACAACAATAAAGACACTTAATAATCTCTCTCTCTCTCTCTCTCTCTCTCTCTCTCTTTCTCTCTCTCGTTAAACATGCTCCTGAGCTCTCCCCTTCGTAGATCTTCCCACTTTTTCCAGGCCTGCCTCTAGATAGTGTTTTCTTCGACTGCAGGCCACTCTGTGCAGCTTGGGACGGTTTTTCATCAATGCCTTGGGTGGTTCCATGAAATTCCGGAGTAAGAACAGGAGCTTTGAGGATGGATTTGAATTGAATTTGACTTGTTCAATTCAATTGAATTGAATTTTTATTTGTATTGCACTCTTAACAATAAATATTGTCTCAAAGCAGCTTTACACAGATAATTTGGTGATTAAAAGTGAAGATGTTCTTTATAAGTAAGTTTGTCCCTGATGAGCATGCTGGTGGCGACTGTGGTGAAGAAAAAACTCACCGAGATGGCATAAGGACGAAACCTTGAGAGGAACCAGACTCAAAAGGGAACCATCCCCATCTGGGTTGCACCAAATGTCCATTTATAGCAGATATACGATGTTGCGGGGTGCAGTGATGATGGTCCAAAGCGAACTGTAGTCCTGAGTCAATGTAGCAGACTGTTGACATTAACTACAGTTCCTGCCACATCCTTACAATAAATGACAATAAATTACTCAGTTCACTGACTGTAGGGGTCTGGTTGACGGATCATTTTGGGTCGGATCTTATTTCTCTGTTTATGTGTATTATTAAATAAGGTTAGTTTTACTGGATTTTAGTTTCTTTTCTTTCAGGAATTTTTGTTTATTATTTTGGCCTTGTCCTACCCTGAAGTCATGCCTTTTTACAGTTGTGTGTGTATATCCTGTATATATGAATGGTACCAACACCTTTTTTGTGGAAACCTTTTGTGTGTATGTCATTTCTGATTTTATTATAAAAGGTATCAATCCCTCGAATTCTGAGCCAATTACTCTGTCGTAACAAATGTGATATATTTAAAACAAAATAAATAAAAGCTATAAGCAGAATGAAAAACTCTTCAGTCTTTTCATGAATGTGTTCTAGGCTCAAATAATCACAAAATTCATCACTAAACATGTTAATTGTCTTAACTGGGGGAGTGAAAGAGTATTCAATGTACTGCTTGCACTACAATTTAACTGTGATCTCTGCTCTGAGGTACTTTTAGATAATCAGAAAGTTTCTGTTTCTTTATTTAAAAGTTCTCCCTAAATTTGAATTGCATGCGTTCTGATGAAAGGAAAATGCTGTAATGGATGAGTTCTCCTGCCTAAAGAGAAAATGAAAATTAATAAAACATGGTCTGCTGAGAACTTTGTTGTTCTCCAAAGGACATCATCAAAGTATAAAACTTAGATTCCAAGTGCAATATTCACATGTACTAAAGCAGGATCATGACCATTGTATAGCAGAACCAAAAAGACCAACCCAGTCTTGTAGCTGAATCAGTGTTGTCATAAGGGTCAACTGGATCAAAAGCAGCACTGCTGTCTATAAAAACCAAAATAAATAAAGCACCTCAGTCTGGATTTACTTTAAGATCATTCAATACTTAAAACAGTGGGATTTCTGTGCTGTGATATGCTTAAAGACCAGACTAAATACATGATACAGTTATAAAACACACATTTCATTTCATGTATAGTCATGCATAGGATGCCCTTTAAAAAGGGTTGTATATGGTTGGAATCACTGTTGGGCAGTAGCGCTTACCGCAAACCTTTTAAAATACTCCGTTACCATTACCGTATGGTGTGTTTGTCCGTGACTTTTATAAATAAATTAATTTGGGCTGAAGTGTAGACTACAGTCTAACCTGTTTACAGCAGAGACGCATTGGATGATTGGAGGATGAACCACTGTAAACACAAAGAAGATGCACTGTGGGCGTGTCTCCGTTCAGGTCTGTGCAGCAGTAATGGAGAGTCGAGGCGAGAGCAAGACGAGTTTCTCAAAGTGGAAATATGCTTATTATTTCACTTTAGTTGAGTAAAAAGACAAAAACTTTAAGTCAAATGTAAGATGTGTCTTTCTGGTTCTAAGGTCATATCTACTGCGATAAACAGCAACTCCAATCTGTTGAAGCTCCTCCAGGAACTCCATGCCTCAACGAAGCTAGAAGCTAACCCTGTGATCTGTTCTACATTGTTGATAGTTTTCATACTTAAGCTGTGAAAGGAACATGTTTAAGAGCTCAACACAACAGCTTTTATGATGCAGAAGTCACTTCATTGTGAATATATTATTTAGCTTGTTTTGTTATTTATTTCAGAAATCCTTGTGATATATTCAGTTTGTGCAGGTCTGACTTTAATAAAATAGGGTTTAAAAATTACTTTGTGTTTAAGTCAGTTTTGTGTTTGTATACACCATAACGCATAAAAGGCCATTAATGGGAACATTAAAGAAGTTTCTTTAAAAAAGTAACTTTTTGGTGTAAGTAATTAATAAAGTAATTGTGTTACTTTTTGTATGAAGTAACTTGTAACTGTAACTAGTTACTATTTTTTAGTAACTAGCACAACACTGTTTGGAATGTTAATAAAAGCCTACTTGAATATTTGTTTTTCGCTTTAATTATTACCTTTAATATATTTTTCTCTTTAGATGAATCGATCAGTCTTTATTACAACTAATAAAGGAGAGCAGATCGACCCATATCTCTCCTTCATGATAATATTCAAATGCTAATATTCTAATATTCACATCCGGCATTAAATTTATATTTAGCGCTTTTATTACATTTCAAGTACAATTAAACAAAACTCATTACAACACGACACTTAGTACTAGAGTTATAGTGTTAGATCTCTCAGTAAGAGCAAGACACCAAGTATATTTAGTGTTAAGAGAAGAGAAGGCTATCGCGAATCATTTAATGCATATTCATGATATATATATCCAAAAACTCTCAGAATCACAGACTTACATTTATATATATAGAGAGAGTTTATGGAACAGGATGATGGTGACGTGCACTTTGCCATAAGACGAGGAAATGATGTAACAAATGAACATTTTAATGACATTCTGAATGAAGCTTCACATACATTGCGGATCACATAATCTTACAGTTGTTGTGTAAGAAGGCAGGCAGAATCCAGCGTATAGAGGCTGAGTGAATGTGGTGTGGAGACTGTGGAGGAGCTTCATCGTATCAGAGACGCTGTAGAAGGACAGAGTTCCTGCACGGTGATCCACATAAACTCCTATTCTGGAGGATGATGGAACTTTTAGATCAGTCATAATGTTGTTGTGATAGAAACTAGCAGAAGAAGAAGAACACTGCAGACTCCAGGACTGATCGTTGTGTCCAAACACACACTCCTCACCCCATACTATCCTTCTGATGCCTTTATATGAGACTGATATGAACACATTTCTCTCACTGCTCCACTCCACCTCCCAGTAACAGCGTCCACACACACTCTCTTTACTCAACACCTGGCAGCAGGAGTTAAATCTCTCTGGATGATAAGAGTACGACTGCTTTGTCTCACTGCGTGTCACCACTTTGTTCTTCTCAGACAGAATGAGGTAATAATTTACTGTGTTGGGATCCAGAGTCAGATCACAGAAATCTAAACACATAAACAAAGGAAATGTGTCAGATATAAAAAAAAAAAAAAAACTATATCAAATGAGACGTGTGTGTGTGTGTGTGTAAAAAAAAAAAGAAAAATTTGCAATAAAAAAAAAAAAAAAAAAATATATCAAATGAGACGTGTGTGTGTGTGTGTGTGTGTGTGTGTGTGTGTGTGTGTGTGTGTTTGTGTGTTTTACACGTACATTTTAGAAATTCTTCTCTGCTCTTTGGATCTGAAGGTAAAATCATCTGAACTGCTGCAGCTGTGGAGAAAAACACAGTTGAAAGTGATCCAGTTTGTGTCTGATATTTAATCAGTATTTTATTTTAGAAAATCTTCTGTAGTAATGGAAATTATATTCAGATTTTTATATAGAGACTCTCTCTCTCTCTCTCTCTCTCTCTCGCTCTCTCTCTCTTTCTCTCTCTCTCCTCTATGCTTTATTAATGGTAAAGTAACTAAAAATTAATCAGAAGCTTTTACACTATTAAGACGTGAATAAAAAGTGTAACTGTATTAAAAATAACAGTAATAACAGGAAGTTCATGTCGTCATATGAAATGTCTCTCGTCATCATGCTGCAGAGAAAGTAAAGATTCCCAGCAGGACAATTTCTCTCACCAAGTTCATGAATTATGATGAATTCCTCCTGGCAGAGTTCCTCAAATCTCTTTTTCAGTTTAGAGACTGATTTCCTCACTCTATCAAATGAGAGCTGTTGATTGACAGTGATGCTGGGTGAGTCCTCACATCCAGAAGATACACTGAGAGACTGGAAACTCTACAGAGAGAAAAACATCATGGAGAAGGAGAAAGGAGGAGAAATATACATGTGACTATATAGACTATACACACTTTGTGTTACCTGGAGGAAATGGATGTGATCGTGTGTGTGTGAAAGCTGCTCCAGGTCAGTGATTCTCCTCTGAAGATCAGAAATCTCCTGCTCCTGTTGCTCCAGGAGTCGTTCAGCTCGACTCAGTTCAGCCTCCTTCTGATCTCTCTTCAGCTCCTTCACCTCTGAGTGCATTTTCTCCATGGAGCTGATCATCTCAGTAAAGATCTTCTCACTGTCATCTACTGCTGTTTGTGCATTGAGCTGTTAGGACACACACACACACACACACACTCTCTTACTGGGTCTCTAAATGACTCGATGTCCATGTTGTGTGTGTTTCTAGGAGCAGCTTCGTCTCTGCTCACCTTTATAATGTTCACAGCCTGTTTCAGCTCCTGCACCTTCTTCTGCTTCTGCTGGATTCTCTGCTGGGATTTCATCTGCTCCTTCTTCAGCTGAGTCTGTAAACAGTAATAGTTGTTTAGATATTATTATTCTCCTGCACACACAGCTAATGTTGTTCTAGCTGTCATAGGAGAAATCAAGTCCAGTTATACTGATACACACGACCTAGTGGCCTTCAAACATGGCTGTCCTGAACCTCAAACTCAAGCACATTCCAATGCTCATTTTAATACTCAGACTAAGGACTGACACACACACACACACACACACACACACACACACACACACACACACACACACACACAAACAAACACACACCTGTTTTTCAGCTCGTTCTGCTGCAGCTGCGACTGTGTCATGTCCTCTGTGTTCATGCATCATACACAGATAACAGATGAAGCTTCGGTCGGTACTACAGTAGATCTTCAAAACCTCACGGTGCTCAGAGCAGACCTTCTCTTGTATATTCCCAGAGGCTTTAATTAACTTGTGCTTCTTTAAAGAAGGAACTTCATAATGAGCTTCCAGATGAGTTTCACAAAAGGAGATCAGACACATCAGACACGACTTGACCGCTTTGAGTTTTCTCTCACTGCATAAATCACATTTTACATCTCCAGGTCCAGCTTCATAACGAGCAGCTTGGGCTTCTAAATTCTTTAGTTTCTCCATTAGTTTTTCCAGCATGTTGTTTTTGTGTAGAACAGGCCTTGGTTTGAAAGTGTGTCTGCACTTAGGACAGCTGTAGACACCCGTCTGATCCTCCTGATCCCAGGAGCCATTAATACACACCTTACAGAAACTGTGACCACACGGGGTATCCACTGGATCCTTCAGGAGATCCAGACACACTGGACATCTGTACTTTTTTACTAAAAGCTGATCTACTGAAATGCTGAATTCAGCCATTTTCTTGCTCTCAGATTCGCTTTCACTAAAATCTACTAGCTGTATCTGTGTATGTGTGTGTGTGTGTGTGTGTGTCTGTGTGTGTGTGTGTAATAGCAGTAGAAAGGCAGCGAGGTTCTAAATAAAGTGAATAATAATCCACTAAGTGTGAAATCCTGCTCTCTGTGACTGTTAATCAGGTGATTGAGGTAAAAGAGCTCCAGTGTGGATGATGTTAATCTTCTGTGTGACGAGTTTGGAGTCACGCTGTTTAAATACCCTCTTCTGCTTGGGTCGTTGCCATGGTAACCGAGGAGCATGGCCGGCTAAGTCTGTAGTATGTTTATGCTAATAATAAATCACATTGCTGGAGATAATGTATGAGTTTCACATCCCAGGGGTCAAATAAACCAAGTGTTGATCTCACGAGCTCCTTGTCTGCGGTCAATTCAGCCGCTTTTTTTTGACTCCGTGTCTAATCTTGTTCTTACATACCTGGTGCTTTAGATGAGTGAATCCAGAATCATTCAGGAAAAATAAACCGATTCTTTATATGACTCGGGATTCATGAATCATTGTCTTCATTTACTCGGATCACTTGAGTCTTTGGTTATTTTGCTACTAAAATCAGATATAAATACAAATTGTAAATTACACCATTTAGTTGTTTAATTTGTTGTTAGCAAGAAACTGTAGCTGACTGAGTTGTTCAGGAAACTTCCTGTATGTTCAGAAACACAAGAGACTTAAAATGGCGGATCCTATGCGAGTCCTCGCTGATCCACCTAAACCGTGGGATTCAGCGGATATGTCGGACTCGTAGCGCGGAGCGAAACAGCAGAATCCGAGAGATTTGTGAATGAGATTCATGAGTCCACGGATTAATTGTAAGGATTCGGTGAGTGCCCTCTAGTGGAATTTCCTAGCAAAAGCAAGGGGACGCAAGAAGCAAGGGGACTTGATCAAATAACCTGTTCGGATTTCTCATCTCTAGTGCTTCCTCACATGTGGCAAAGCTTTAACAAGGACAGTGGGGAAAAACAACATTGGAGAAAATGGGGACATCTGGCGGACAAAAGTAGAATAAGTCATTCCTGCCACATCCTTACAATAAATGACAATAAATGAATAAAAATGTTAAACAATTATATATGTATGAATATAATGGTAAAATACATAATAGTAAAAGAAATGAAATAAAAATATAATTTATATTATAATAATTATATTATATTATTATATATTATATAATTATATTATAGAGTTTGGTTAGTTTTACTAGAATTCTTTTTTACTGCAATATTCACATGTACTAAAGCAGGATTGTGACTATTGTAAAGCAGAACCAACTTTGTAAGTCCAACACAGTTTTGTAACTAACTTGTTTCATAGCCAACGTGTGTTACATCAGCAGTGTATCTTACTGCAACATGTACTGCAAACAGGTCAACACAGAGTTCACCATCAAATTTCCTGTACCCTCATGTCCCTGATCACTGAAACGCATTTCTAACACCGATTCTGACTAAAACCAGATTCTGATTCATTCTGATTCAGCAAAATTCTCAATTTGATTGATTCTAAATTTATTTGGCAAAAATATTCTGATGTAAAATAAAATGTTGAAAATGGAAAATAAAGACTTGTTGCATCTTTATTTGAAATATTCTTTTAATAAAAACGTAAAGTTTCTACTTTTATTGAAACAATGTCATTTCTAATATTTCATTTTTGATCACATACGGTGCCCTCCACAATTATTGGACTTATCTTACCCCTGTTTAAGATGTGGTCGTGGACTTCTAAAAATTCTCCTTTTTTTAAAAAAACAACATAGAACCCAAATGCAAAAAAAGAGAAAAATCCAACCTTTCATTTAAGTACATTACTTTGGTGGTACAAAAAATCATACATTTAGAAAAAAAAAAACTTGAAATCATGTGTGCCACAATTATTGGCACCCCTAACAATTCCTCTGAAAAATGAATTTTTTTTTGTTTTGTTTTTTTATATATTTTTCTGTAGTTGCTAAGGTTGGTCAGGGTATCTAGGGACTTTTAATTAGTAATTCATGATTTCCTGTTTCCCTGGGGTATAAATATGACGTGACACAGAGGCCTAATTCTCTTACCCATTTGTCAACATGGCAAAGACAAGAGAACACACCATTCAAGTAAGGCAGATGTGTGTCGACCTTCATAAGTCAGGCAATGGCTACAAGAAAATAGCCACTCGCCTTAACTTGCCGGTATCTACAGTCAAAGGAGTCATTAAGAAGTTTAAAACAACTGGAACAGTGACAAACAAGGCTGGAAGAGCTCCCAAGTTTATCTTGCCACAACGCACAGTGAGGAGGATGGTAAGAGAAGTAAAAAAAATTCCCAAGCTCACCGTCACAGAATTGCATCAAAGAGTGGCATCTTGGGGTCACAGAGTCTCCAAAACAACCATCAGACGCTCTCTACATGCCAACAAGCTGTTTGGGAGGCATGCAAGGAAAAAGCCTTTTCTCACTAACACTCACAAACGTAAACGTCTGGAGTTTGCTAAGCGGTACTGGGACTTCAACTGGGATCGTGTGCTTTGGTCAGATGAGACTAAGATTGAGCTTTTTGGCAACAAACACTCTAAGTGGGTCTGGCGTAAAACAAAAGATGAGTATGCCGAAAAGCACCTCATGCCCACCGTGAAGTATGGTGGAGGATCTGTGATGCTGTGGGCCTGTTTCTCTTCCAAAGGCCCTGGGAACCTTGTTAGGGTGCATGGCATTATGAACGCTTTGAAGTACCAGGATATTTTAAATAAAAACCTGATGGCCTCTGCCAGAAAGCTGAAGATGGGTCGTCATTGGGTCTTTCAGCAGGATAATGATCCAAAACATGTGGCAAAATCTACACAAAAGTGGTTCAGCAGTCACAAACTCAAGGTCCTCCCATGGCCATCTCAGTCCCCAGACCTCAACCCAATCGAAAACCTGTGGGGCGAGCTAAAGAGAAGAGTGCATAAGAGAGGACCCAGGACACTGGATGATCTAGAAAGATTGTGCAAAGAAGAATGGTCAAAAATCCCTCTCTCTGTGTTCTCCAATCTTGTGAAATGTTATAGGAGGAGATTAAGTGCTGTCTTGTTGGCAAAAGGAGGTTGTACAAAGTATTAACATCAGGGGTGCCAATAATTGTGGCACACATGATTTCAAGTTTATTTTTTAGTTCCCTCAGGGCCTGAACTCACATTGCTGATGTACTGTCACACACACAGTGTGCCAACTACAGTACACTCCCTTTACTGAAACATCAAACACACAGGGGCCAGGGCCTGGAATTATCATGATCGTAGGAATGTCAGATATTTATAACCGCCTGTGTTTTTACCGTCCACAGTTTAAGTGAAAAAGACAATCCTATCACTAATTGGGTTCTGATTTCTAAGCTATTTTAGTTTATCAAACAGCATTTATGAGTATATATATATATATATATATATATATATATACACAGTGTCTGTTCACAGTGTCTGTTCGCCCTTTCAGCGTGTGTTTGTTCAACACCTTTAGAAGGTTTCTGTAAATCACTTTACCAATAAACGTACACAGATGTACAGTTTCATGTTGTCCCAGGTTTAGCAGTGGACTACTGTGGCTTGATTCTCCGAGTGCAGGTGTCATAAGCATGTCCGGGAAAGCGTCACTAGCATCAGGGACTGCAGCACCCAGACTGTATTCTTTTAGAAGCTCTTTCTCTTGTGGGTTTAGAGCTTTAGCCAGTTTGTTGAGGAATTTTTGTGCATACTGTAGCGACCTGATCCCCAAGTGCGATGAAACAGTCTCTGCATCCTCGAGGCCTGGGCCGGCTTTGCTGATAATGTCTTGTAGTTGAAAGGAACGTTTCGAAAGGAGAAGTTCTCGGAGTCCAGGGAGGTCATTCCTCGACACGTCCAGACGAGCCCCAAGGATGATTGATTCCTTCAGCAACCGGTAGAGGGAGGACCCCCTGCTCATCCACTGGTGTTGAAAAAAGGTCCACACTTTGAAAAGACATTTCAGATAGAATGCGGTTATTCCAGTAAAGTTAAAAGTGTTACGACCCATAAAGAACAGAGTGGCATCAAGTCCCAGTCCACCCACTCTGTGCAGAATGGTTTGAGCTAATGGTTTCCATGTTGGATTTTGGATGTTCATCAGGAACTTTTGAACAAACTGGAGGCGGTATGTTGCCCCTCTCCTGGCCAGGTTAATGAGTCATTGACCTCCCTCGTCCTTGTGTAAGAACAGAACACTTTGTGGGGTCCCATGCAAATTGTCCCAGAAGTTGACGATCTCGGTTTGAATCTTTGAAAGAAGCCTGGCTGGAGGGTCCATGCAGGCGAGTTTATGTTATGCAGGTGAGTGTGCATCCTCGATACGCGATTAAGGGAGAAGCCATTTCCACTTCTGTAAATGTCCTTTAATGTTGTCTCCCAATTTCTCTGAGTGAAGTCATCATTACCCAGAAACACTCCAAGGTATTTTAGGCCACCTCTTTTCCAGGTTAGATCTTCTGATAGCATGGGATAGCCTTTCTTCCATTCTCCCACCAGCAATGCTTCACTCTTTTTTCAGTTGACTTTTGCAGAAGAGATATTCTTAAAATCCTTAACAACACATTCTAGTCTCCTAACATCATCAAAATCAGAAATGAAAATGACTACGTCATCAGCATATGCAGAAAGATAAAAAGAGTTTTCACATTGCGATAGTTGGAGACCAGTGAGCTCCTTCCTTATTTTGTGCAACAGCGGCTCGATGGCCAGAGAGTACAACATTCCCGACATTGCACATCCTTGTCTAACCCCTCTCTGAACTTTAAAAGAAATACTCAAACCACCACTGATCTTTAGTTTACTCTTAATGTTACAGTACATAGCCTGAATAATACTCACAAAACCCTGACTGAAACCAAAAGCTTCTAAAGTATGCCGCAGGTATTGGTGTTCTGCACGGTCAAAAGCTTTTTCTTGATCTAAAAAAAAACAGACCAACATCGATGCCTGATACTTTTGAGACTTCTAGGATGTCCCTGACTAGTGATATCTTATTGAGTACAGATCTATTGGGTATGCAGTATGTTTGATCCAGATGTATTACTTTATTAATTACTGTACGCAGTCTTGTGCCGATTGTTTTTGACAGAATTTTATAGTCTGCACACAACAAAGAGATTGGCCTCAATTTGCTTATGTCCTGGAGGTTGCCTTTCTTGGGTATCAGTGAGATGACAGATCTTCTCAGGCTGAGTGGCAGAGTGCCTTTTTTTAAGATATAATTCAGAACTAGCAGAAGATCTTCACCAATTTCCGACCACAAGGTTTTAAAAAAATTCAACAGGTAAACCGTCTATGCCTGGAGGTTTCCTATTGGTCATGCTCATTAGTGCTGTATGTAGTTCTGTTAGTGTTAGAATTTATGAAATGTTTGTGTTTGCATCTACATTTATTTTAGGTAGGTCTCTAAAAAAGGTGCTGTTAGTAACCTCTTTGTCTTTTAACTCGCATTTGTATAAATCCTTGTAAAATTCTACTGCTCTCTTGCGTATCTCATTAGGTTCTGTAAGTTCTTGGCGAGTGGCTGAGCGTAGCAAGTGAATTAATCGCTTTTGACCATTTTTTTTTCCAGATTAAAGAAGAACTGGGATGATGCATCCATTTTTGAAATGCTTTGAAAGAGGGAGGGAATCAGCGCCCTTTGTGCTTTGATTTCCAACAAATCAGAGAGATCTGCTCTTTTAGATTTTAGCATAGGAAGCTGATCTTTACTCCTGGTAGATAATGTGTCTATTAAGTGCTCTATTTCACTTTCTATTCCTTCCATTGTTTTGGCTATTTTCTAAGTAACATTGAGAGTAAACTTTTTACACAATTGCTGGATATAAACTTTACCACAATCCCACCATTGTTGTAAGGAGCAATAAAAATGTTTTTGTTCTTTAAAATTGTCCCAAAACATAACAAACAGATCAACAATATTGCCGTCACTTAACAAAGATGTGTTAAAGTGCCAGTAAGCACTTTGAGATTTCACAGAATCAACAGAAATGTGACAAATCACAGAGCTATGATCAGAAAACCCAACTTGGACGATTTTACAGTCTTTAAAACGATTTGCATGAAAACTGAATACATAGAATCTATCAAGTCTTGCCATAGATAGAACATTTTATAGTACAGGTACACAGCAATGAAATGCAGTTATCCCTGCTGTGGGTCCATGTATACTGCCTGGTCTTAGCATACATGTTCCTCCAAATGTCACACAAATCAAAAGATCTGATTAGCTGTACAAGTTATTTTGAGTGCTAATATGTGGTTCTAATTGATTCCTATCCAGTTTATTATTTTCAGTGCAATTAAAACCCCTCCCTAGAAACAAAAAACCCCAGAATCGATGTCTTTTAAAGTGGAGCTGATTATGTCTAGAAAGAGGATTCTTTCCGCTCCTTTTGTAGGCACGTAAACATTTAAAAAGGTCATTACTGTGTTCTCAAATTTCGCTTGTACTTTTAAGAGACGCCCTTTAACTACTTCTTCTACCTGGTAAGAGGTTGGTAGAAAGTGTCTTGAAAAAAATATTGCTACTCCTCCACTAGTAGAGGACATGTGGCTTAAAAAGAACTGTCCGTCCCATTGCCTTCTCCAATCCACTTCATTTTTAAGATCACTGTGTGATTCCTGAATAAAGATAACATCAATCTGTTTCTGCTTCATAAACTCAAACTACACCATTCTTATCTGACCGTCTCTAGCACTATTAAGATTAAGGGTTCCCACTTGTACCTCCTTCATATTGAAGAATTTTTGATTTTTTTTTTTATAAAAAAAAAAAAAAAAAAAAAAAAAAAAAAAAAAAAAAAAAAAGAGTTTTTTATACCATAAACTGTGTTCCGGTCCTCAACATCTGTCTTTTGAATTTACTCATAATTTTCCTGAGCCGGTAAACTTCCTTATCTAAAAAGGCTCCTTCTTTCATTAATGTTTTCACATCATTTATAAAGCTCATGCCCGATGGCTCATGCCATCAGGGTGCCATCACCTCTACACCTGGTAAACCTTTATTCTCAAGTAAGAAAGTGCTGATCTCCCCAGCATTTTACTTTACACTCATCTTTTTGTGGCGCGAGTGGGGTGGGGAGCTGAATGGCTCGTCACACCCAAGCTCAACTTTATATACTTAACCAATTCGACTACGCCACCTGGGACGGTTACACCCAGGAAATAGTAAAAAAAAGTAAACCCCAGAGTTTATTAGATCACACAATTTCGATTCCCTTATCAATGAGTGTAGACAGGAAACGTGGGCATCGTATAATAAAAATACAAAGTTTATTGAAAACTTGAAATTAAAATAGAACAAAAAGAAAATATTCTAAATGGTAAAAACGGTCCGGTGACAATTACACAAATATCAAAAATAAACAGATACGAAATATTAAACAACCAATTTACACAACTTCCAAATAAACAAAACAAAATAAAATCATTAAATACAGGGCTGGGGTTACCCACCGGAGTGATCAGCACTAATTATCAAAAAGCACACACACACACACACACACACACACACACACACCCCGTGTACTCAGAGAACCCACTTATACACGTCAAAAGTGTCGCACGGCAAACGTAGAAAAAGCACCCCCAAAGACCTTTCACCCGTGGGACCCCAGCTCCTGATAGAAACCAAAAGCAAAATAAATCTCAGACAAAAATGAAGGAAAAAGCGATTTAAGGTCACAATTCCACCGTAATACGATGGACGGTCACCGAAGCACAATATGATTCACCATATACACCTCTTACTAAGAAAAACAATGAAAAACTTTTAATAAAGTTTGAGGGAAGCAAAACTAAAAAGGAGTGGCCGCGTCGTCCTTAGCCAGAAGGATCCTATTATTCAAACAATGATACAAGATATAAATGATACGAGTAATTGCACAACTACATGCCGTAATTCCCCCTAACAAACCGAAACAACTTACCAAACGCAGATAGATGAGTTCCTGAGAATCAATTCACCGCTCAGGATACGCAGCCTTCAAATAACCTGCTGTTAAACTGAAGTTCAAGGACTGCACATTACTCACGCCACCCGACCCGCATTAAAGCTAAACATTACTAAACAACTTCCTCATACCTGCAGCGAGGGCAGTAAACAGATCCAAAACAGCATCCAACAGGGACACACAATTAAAAGACAGGCTAAGGATACACAAACAAGCCATTAGTGCAACGAGCAAAGAAAAACTAATTAGCCAACGCTACATACTAACAGCACATACCTAAAATCACTATAGCAACCGCAAAAGGGGAGGATACGGACGTGATGCATGCCATCCTCAAACCAACCCGCTCTAAATAGTGCCTGCTCACTAATGATTGGTGTTCAGGGGTGTCAATCACCACCTGTACCTCATTCATTCTGTCACATTTTCACATGCATTTTGTGATGGTAAGTAAGAACAGACTGATGTGTTGGAGTCTGATGAATCACCATCGTTATCAGACACTACATTTTCAGCTTCACCTTTCATTTTATTCTTTTGTTTATTTATTTTGCTACAGCAGAGTTGTTTTCTTTTGGTGGGGACTTTGAAAACTGGTTCTGTCTCTGGATCGGTCTCACAGTTGTTATCTATTTCATCAATATTCATTGCAACATCTGTAGGTACAGAAATGTCTCCAGTTGTGTTTTCAGGCTCTTTTACTGCAGGTTTAGGTGCCATGTCAGTGGTTGCTGGAGCACTGCTCACACCGGCTTCAGCTGCAGCCCCGGAGGCTTCGTTTGTCTCGGTTTCAGAGCCGGGCGGTGCGGTGCGAGCAGATTCCTCTGCGGTGGGAGTGGGCTCCTCCGCAACGCAAGCACCGGTGATGTTAGACCCTTGGCAGACTTCGCCTGCTCATGATTTCAAGCATCGGTGTTGTTTTGATTCAGGGTCTCGGGGCATACACGCACAAGGTGGCCTATTTTTCCACAGCTAAAACACTTCATGCTCGTTTCAGATATAGCATAAACAGTATAATCAAAATCATCAATTTTAATATTGAAGGACAAATCCAGCATATCTGCATTGTTCTTCAGAACTATGTAAACCTGTATTCGGAAACACACAATGTGTTTTAAAAGCGGTGATTTACACCGGAGAGCAATTTTCCTGACATGGGAAACCAATTTGCGAAAAAAAGACAACTCTTTTGCCAAACTTTCATCTTTTACAAAAGGGGGACCATTTGAGATGATGATTTTTTTAGATGGGCTACTGAGTGGAAAAACAGGTACCAGGGAGTCATCGAGTTTTGTTCTAGTTTGGACCACTTCATTAGCCTTTTCAAACGTGCATTAAAAGAGAACCACAGCATTGTTCATCCTAGAAGCCGACACTATGTTATCATGACCGACCACATCTCCTACTGCTAGAGCACACTCCTCTACCCTCAGTTTACACAACACCCACTACATCTTCTACTGCTAAAGCGCACTCCTCTACCCTCACTTTACACAACACCCACTACATCTCCTACTGCTAGAGTGCACTCCACTACCCTCACTTTACACAACACCCACTACATCTCTTACTGCTAGAGCGCACTCCTCTAACCTCACTTTACACGACACCAACTACATCTCCTACTGCTAGAACGCACTTCTTTACCCTCACTTTACATGACACCCACTACATCTCCTACTGCTAGAGCGCACTCCTCTACCCTCACTTTACACAACACCCTCTACATTTCCTACTGCTAGAGCACACTCCTCTACCCTCACTTTACACAACACCCTCTACATCTCTTACTGCTAGAACACACTCCCCTACCCTCACTTTACACAACACCCACTACATCTCCTACTGCTAGAGCACACTCCTCTACCCTCACTTTACACAACACCCACTACATCTCCTACTGCTAGAGCACACTCTTCTACCCTCACTTTACCCAACACCTACTACATCTCCTACTGCAAGAACACACTCCTCTTCCCTCACTTTACACAACACCCACTACATCTCCTACTGCTAGAGCACACTCCTCTACCCTCACTTTACACAACACCCACTATGTATTGAGATGCACATGTTATATAACATTCACATTGACTGTTGATTTCTGTAAAGCTGCTTTGAGACTATGTCTGTTGTGAAAAGCGCTATACAAATAAACTTGACTTGACTTGACTTGACTTAAATATGACGGCCACTAGTGGGCAGTGTAATGCTACCAATAGATTTAAATTCTGTCTGTAACTCCGGTAGCATGAATAAACGGAGTTCCCTTTCAGGAAGGTGACACGCAGCCGATGTGTTGTTTGCTTAGCTTAGGAGCGTGCTTAGGGTATCGGTTGTTAGCATTTTAGCCGTGTGGCTATCCGCAGTGAGCTGGTTGTGCATTTCTTGCGCCCTGTGTCACAGCCTCAGCGCCTTCCCTGATCTGCGCACCGAGGTGTCTGGGTCCTGGGAGGCCCTTGTGCGCACGTGCTTTTCCAATGTCATTTCCCTGTGTGCGAATGTTATTGGAGCTTAGTGGCACGGCTACGGGACAATGGCACTTGTGGTAGAGGTGCTAGCTAGCTATCTCTCCCCTACGGGTTGCTTCCACACGATGAGTGTGTTGCAGGCATACCAGGCTGGCCTGCTATGGGGGATGATGCGAGCTTCCTTCTGAGCGCCATGGTTTAAACGAGGTTACAGGCATTCTGCCCTCCTCTGTTTATAGCCCCCGACCAGGGGTTACGAGACCCAGCTATGTCCAGTGTGAGCACTGGGTGCTTATCTCCACAGGACAAGTCCTTGGAGTTGGTGGGTGCAGTTGTTTGGCTGGGGTCAGGGCTCGCTCCGCCGGAGTGTTTTGCGGCCTCTGCGGCCGGGTCCACTGGAGTGTAACTCCGGGACGTCTGTGACGCGGCGGGTTGGTCCACCCTGCTGACCTTTGTCAGGTTTTATGGCCTTGACCTCAGAGCCACTGCGGGCTCCTCTGTTCTGTGCTGGTGCAGAGGCCCTCACTCTTTCGCCAGGGTCTGATCAGTGTGGCGTGATTGGACACTCGTTCCCATAGCGTTTCGACGCAGCTCGAGTTCCTAAAGGGGAACGTCTCTAGGTTACGAACATACTTTCTCTCTTTGCAGAAGCTAATGTCACTAGCACCGCACAGCCATCTTGTAGCTTCCTGGTTTACGCGACGTTGCCTGTCTATGACGTCATTTCACACGTGGTTCAGAGTGTGGTCACGCAGGGGCGTTCCCATAGCGTTTCGATGCAGCGTCTCGTACCTTCGGGGAACTAGGTTTACATTCGTAACCTAGAGACGTTCCAAACGTGATACTCAGTGTGTAAGTCTCATCAATACATGGTACCAGGATAAAAGATTAACAATGATGAATTACATCCTTTTGCCGGACGAATTAAAGTTGACAGGTAATATAAATGAAAACTGGAAAGTTCTGAACTTTATGCACTCACCATTGTGTTGGATGAAAATGAACGAAGGAAGATATCATTGCTGCTAACAGTGGCTGGACGTGGATGTGTATAACACGTTTGTCTTCACGGAAGATAAAAAAGACAAGTATGATGCAGTGATTGAGGAATTTAAGCTATATTGCACACCGAGGAAAAATTAGACGTATGAAAGGTATGTCTTCAGAAACATACTACTAAAAGAGTCAGAATCCATCGAACAGTATGTCAACGATTTAAGATTGAAAAGTCAGTCATGTAATTTCGGAACATTGTGTGACTCCATGATACGTGATCAAATAGTGATTGGAGTATAAGATAAAAGAGTGAGGATGCAATTGTTAAAAGAGACAGACCTTACTGTAGAAAGGGCAATACAAATTTGCCAGGCCTCAGAAAGCACAAGGGCTCAGCTAAAGACTTTTAGCAAGGAAAAAGAGACAGCAGAAGTGGATGCAGTTCGACGTGCTAAAGACACAGTAACTTCGAAAAAGAAAATGCAAGATAAAGAAACCAAAGGTTGTGGAAAGTGTGGAAATAAACATGCACCACTTCGCAAAATGCTCTAGTAGAAAAGGGAGTGATCCGTACCTGGCTATTCTGAATTACAGAGCTTTACCACTGGAGAATGGACTTTCACCAGCGGAAATGCTTATGAATAGGAAACTATGGACAATGTTACCATCGGTAAAGCATCAAATGGTACGAAGTATGTGGGATCCTGCAAATGAAAGACAGATTGATCACTACAACAAAACAGCAAGACCACTGAGTCCACTGGCCCAAGAAGAAATTGTTCGAGTTAGATGTGATGGGTAATGGGGACCATTGGCCTAAGTGATTAAAGAGACTAAGCCCAGGTCATTCAAAGTGCTAACGGAGCATGGGACGATAATGAGGACAAACAGAAGACATTTGCTAAAAGTGCCTCAGCGTGGAATAAAAATCAATGAAAGTAAAAAGAATGACCTGGGAAAGCAAAATGAACAATTAGAAATGCAAGACAATGCTAAAGAATCTGTAACTAAAAATAGAAAGGATGCTGTAGAACAAACAAAACGTCCTCACAGACGTTTCACATCTCCTACTGCTAGAGCACACTCCTCTACCCTCACTTTACACAACACCAACCACATCTCCTACTGCTAGAGCACACTCCTCTACACTCACTTTACACAACACCCACTACATCTCCTACTGCTGGAACACACTCCTCTACACTCCTCTACACTCCTCTGAATGTGTTGTGTAAAGCACACCTTGTGCTTTACACAACACCTTCACTCCATGACACCGGGTTAAACCCTCACAACTCATCCTGCACAATCCCACCACCCCAACCGAGTCTACACCAAAACAAACCTCTAAGTCTATCTGTCGTTTTTTACAAACACAAAACACAAAAGAAAAAACACGCAAAAAGCATATAAGTAGTTAGAGAAGAGAAAAATGCACAACCGCATGCAGTCGCTCCCCTCACTCACTCCCAGCATGCTCTCAGAGAGAGAGAGAGAGAGAGAGAGAGAGAGTCTCTATATAAAACTCTGAATTTAATTTCCACTCGTACAGAAGGTTTTTTTTAAATAAAATACTGATTAAATATCAGACACAAACTGGATCACTTTCAACTGTGTTTTTCTCCACAGCTGCAGCAGTTCAGATGATTTTACCCTTAGATCCAAAGAGCAGAGAAGATTTTCTGTACTGTAAAACACACACACACACACACACACACAAAATTTAATTTGTTAGATCTTTTCCTCATTTTCTGCCAAAGTGCATGTCACCATCACCCTGTTCCATAAACTTTTAAAATCACTGCCATCTTGCACCCAAGATGGCGGCGTGAGCACATCGCGAGGCTCAGGGTCACTCCAGAATCTGCAATTTTGCGGTATTTTTGTTGCTCATATCGGGTCTGTTCGTGCAGAACAGCTGTGCATATACATCGTACACCCGACATGAGCTTTTGGATATTGGTTTACGAATCCCCTACAGTTTTATGGACAACCTTCATCTCCTTCCTGAGATCACCAGAGCACCCGAGGCAGCTCACTCTACCCGGCCGGGCGGAAGTGCTCGCAGGTGCCGTCGAGATCGTAAACAAAGGCGGGGGAAGCGTGGTGGAGTGAAAGCTAAGCTAAAGCTAACACCACACCGGCTCTCTTTACCCAGCATCTTCCTCGCCAATGTTCGGTCGCTGATGAACAAAATGGAGGAGATTCAACTCAGCATCACACACAGCATGAAACTTCAGAACTGTAATGTCATGATTTTCACAGAAACATGGCTTCACAGCGGCATTCCGGACAACGCTATTGAGCTAGCGGGACGACACACACTCCGGGCAGATAGGACATTAGATGGCTCCGGTAAGACCGGAGGCGGTGGACTGTGCATTTATGTCAACAAAGCTTGGTGCACGAACTCTGTTACTGTTAAGAGTCATTGTTCAGCTAAACTGAAGTTTCTCATGGTTAAATTTAGACCGTTTTATCTACCGCGGGAGTTCACTTCCACCATTATTACTGCTGCTTACATTCCCCCCGATGCTGATGCTAAGCTCGCTATGAAAGAACTTTATGCGGCCATCAGTAAACAACGGACTGTTCACCCGGAAGCTGCGTTTATTGTTGCGGGTGATTTTAATCACTTAAACTTAAAGGCAGTTCTTCCAAAATTTCATCAGCATGTTTCATGTCACACCAGAGTGAACAAAACTTTAGACCATGTATACTCAAACATGGCTGGAGCTTACATTGCGACCCCCCTCCCCCACCTGGGACAGTCAGATCACCTTTCTTTGTTTCTCACCCCCAAATATGCACCCCTCATCAACCAGGTAAAGCCATCAGTGAGAACCATCAAAGTGTGGCCCACAGATGCAGATTTCACACTTCAGGAAATATTTCTACACACAGACTGGAATACATTTGCTTCTCAGGCCACCAGTGACTCTCACACAGACATTAACTGCTATACCTCCTCAGTTCTGGATTACATCAGTTCCACCACAGACAGTGTTACTACCCAGAAACAGATCATCACATACCCAAATCAGAGGCCATGGATGAACAAGGAGGTGCGCCTCCTGCTGAAGGCACGCACTACTGCCTTCAGGTCAGGTGACGCTCAGGCCTACAGCACATCCAGAAATAACCTGAAGAGGGGCATTAAAGAGGCCAAGCACTGCTACAAACTAAAGATAGAGGAGCATTTTTCTAACTCTGACCCTCGACGCATGTGGCAAGGCATCCAGGCCATCAGTGATTACAAATCCTCCCACTCCAACCCCGCTGCCACTGATGTCCTCTTTCTGATTGAGCTTAATGACTTTTATGCTCGCTTTAAGAGAGACAACAAAGAAACTGCCACAAAGCTCAAACTCTCGGCTGATCACTCTCCAATCAAACTCTCCTCCACAGATGTCTGCAATGCACTGAGCCGGATCAGCGCTCACAAAGCCTCTGGACCAGACAACATCCCTGGTCGCATACTCAGGGCATGTGCTGAGCAGCTCGCTGGGGTCTTTACTGACATCTTCAACCTGTCTCTTGCCCAAGCAGCTGTTCCCACTTGCTTTAAATGTACCTTCATTGTGCCAGTGCCAAAACACTCCAACCCAACGTGCCTAAACGACTACCGCCCTGTAGCACTGACACCCATTGTCATGAAGTGCTTTGAGCGACTGGTCCTGGCACACCTGAAGGACTCTCTGCCAACCACATTTGACTCCCACCAGTTTGCCTACCGAAGCAATAGAAGCACAGAAGATGCAGTTTCCATGGCACTGCACTCTGTGCTCACACACTTGGACAATAAGAACACCTATGCACGTATGCTGTTTGTTGACTTCAGCTCAGCATTCAATACCATCATCCCAACCAAGTTAATAGCCAAACTTCTAGATCTGGGCATTAACACCTCCACCTGCAACTGGGTCATGGACTTTCTGACCAAAAGACCCCAGCAGGTTTGATCTGGCTCCATCTGCTCCAACACCATCACACTCAACACTGGTGTACCACAGGGCTGTGTGCTGAGCCCCTTCCTCTACTACCTCTTCACCTCCGACTGCAGGCCTGTGAATGGATCTAACTCCATCATCAAGTTTGCAGATGACACTACCGTGATTGGTCTCATCACCAACAATGATGAGACTGCCTACAGGGAGGAGATCCAGCACCTACCCACATGGTGCAACAACAACAACCTGCTCCTTAACACCTTCAAGACAAAGGAGCTTATTGTGGACTTCAGGAGGGAGGCAAGAGGCACACATGACACCACTCACATCAACGGGATGGCTGTTGGGCGTGTCTCCAGTTTCAAGTTCCTGGGGATCCACATCTCGGCGGACCTGTCCTGGAACATCAACACCTCCAGCCTGGTCAAGAAGGCTCACCAGCGCCTCTTTTTCCTGAGGACACTTAAAAAAAATCAGCTCTCCTCGGATATCCTGGTGAACTTCTACTGCTGCGCAGTAGAGAGCATCCTGACCAGCTGTGTCACAGTCTGGTATGGGAGCTGCTCTGCTGCAGAGCGTAAGGCACTGCAGCGGGTGGTGAAAACTGCCCAGCGCATTACAGGAACTTCACTCCCAGCCATGGAGGACATCCAAAAGAAATGCTGTCTGCGTCGAGCTCGCAGCATTCTTAAGGACTCCTCTCATCCTGCCAATAGACTGTTTACTCTTCTGTCCTCCGGCAGGCGTTACAGGTGCCTCCGGACCAGGACCAGCAGACTAAAGAATAGCTTTTTTCCTAGAGCTGTCTCTTTAGTAAACTCTGACACTCACTGATGCACTACCACACACCTCACACTCTTTGCTAATGGACTCTCTGAACAAAAACTTATGCTCACCAAGACACTGATTATTCCTCACCTCACACTTTGTTATTGCACAGACTGTTTACACAAACCTTTGCTCATTTGTACACTGCTCTTTTTGTATTGCTGCTCACCATAAACTTATCACCACTGTACATATACCCGTTCTCTGTTTATAGTTATAGCAATATTATTATGTCCACCACTTACATCCTTCTGTAAATCTCTGTGTATAGTAATAGGCATCTGTATAGCATGTTCATAATACATATATATATATTTATCTGTATATTATTGTTCATAGTACATATATTCATCTGTAATTATATATATATTATAGTACATATATATACACTACTCTGTATATTGTGTTTTACATATAGTACATATTCATCTCTAAATTACTGTTTATAGTCTTTATTTTATTTAACTATGTAAATTCATGTTAACTATATATCCTACACTTGCTGTTATTGCACTCTGGTTAGACCCAAACTGCATTTTGTTGCCTTGTACTTGTACATGTGTAATGACAATAAAGTTGAATCTAATCTAATCTAATCTATACATGATATAAGTTAATCGCACGTTTCGGTGCGTGTAACCTGATATGTTGGATGACTGCCCCCTATCGGGGAATGGTATACTAAACCGTGATGTACATTTACTCAAACTTAGCAAGCGACAGTTGAACATTTCAAACACCAAAACTTCCAGCAGCAAAACGCTATTTCTCCCCAGAACGTAACAAATTATCAAACCCCCTACGCAAAGCTTAACAACAAACAAAATAAAAAGAAGAGACAACAAAAAACTAATGGCCATACCAAACAACTCGAGATTTCTCCCCAGAACGTAAAAAATTATCAAACCCCCTACGCAAAGCTTAACAACAAACAAAATAAAAAGAAGAGACAACAAAAAACTAACGGCCATACCAAACAACTCGAGATTGCGGTCCGTGAGGTGCCGAATCAGCTATCCAGCCCTGCCTTAGCTGTCAAAACTGTTCCGAAACAGCACCGCTATCCGGCTCGCCCACCCACCGCACCTGACTAATATGCTCCACTTTGGCAATCTTGTAAAAAATAATTTGGTCCCATCATTCTGTCACACCGCAATGTTCTTTAATAAACCGCTCTGCATCCACACTCGATGTAAACACCTTACTCCTCCTTGCCATGTAAAACGAAGAGAGGCTGGATAGATTTCATGTTGACTTTTCTCAGCATCCTCCGCGAAGCGATGAATTCCCTCCGTTTTTTGGCTAACTCTCTGGACATGTCGGGGAAGAGGGAAATCCCACATCCCTCCCATTCAGTCATTCCCTTTTCTCTGGCCGCTTGTAATACTTTCTCCCTGGCTGACGAGCGTAGAAACTTGACCAAGACAATTCTCGGCGGCTGATCTGCGCTGGGCCTGGAAGCGGGAGCACGATGTGCCCTCTCAATTTCGAACTCTCCATCCGGATCGATACCCAGTCCTTCCGATAAGATTTTATACACGCACTTGACCATTCCACCTGCCTCCAGCCCTTCTTGCAGACCGATCATCCTCACTTTGTTGCGGCGGCTTCTGTTTTCTAGATCCTCAATTTGGTTCCACATAACTTCCACACCTTTATCATGCCGCTCGCCGTCTCCGACGAGCTTCGAGGTGACGTCTTCCATATTAGAGATGCAGCCCTACGCTTCTTCCAGCCTTTCTTGGATCGCATGCACGATTTTTTAATGTCAGTAACAGCTGCCTGGTTGTCATGTGGCTCGTTGTAAAAGCGAGCCGCGCCTAACCGATCAATCAGCTCGTCGATGCGAGGCATTGGGTACGCGTCGAATTTAGACACCGCGTTGACCTTTCGGTAATCCACACAGAACCGGACCGACCCGTCGCTCTTGGGAACCAAGACCACCGGGCTGCTCCAGTCACTGTGGGACTCCTCGACCACCCCCATGTCAAGCATTGCCTGAAGTTCTTCCCGAACCACATTCTTTCTGTGTTCGGGCAGCCGGTACGGGCGACTGCGCACCACGATACCGGGAGATGTCTCAATATGGTGTTCTATAAGGTTTGTTCGCCCAGGCAGGGGAGAGAACACGTCCGCAAACTCCTGCTGTAATCTACTGACCTGCGCTCTCTGCGATGGCGAGAGGTGGTCTCCACAGGGAACCGAGGCGGATTCTGAAGCGGTTTTTAGTCGTACCTCCGGTCCCAGCTCCACCCTCTCCGGAATCACCGTTGCGAGAGACACCGGCGCCATCTCGCTCCATAATTTTAGGAGGTTCAGGTGATATACTTGGAGCGCCCCGCCCCTGTCCGTGCGCCGGACCTCATAGTCGACATCCCCTACCCGCCGTGTAACCTCAAAAGGCCCTTGCCACTTGGCGAGTAATTTCGAGCTTGACGTGGGATACAGCCGGGATTGCCGTTCCTGTGCCTGTAGCAAATTCTCCATTGTTAGCTGCCCCAGTGTGTGGAGTTTTGCTCTCAGATCCAGAACGTACTGAATTTCATTTTTCGCGTTCGAAGGTCCCTCCTCCCAATTTTCCCGGAGAACGTCCAGTACTCCGCGCGGCTTACGACCGTACAATAATTTAAACGGGGAGAACCCCGTGGAGGCTTGCGGGACCTCTCGTACTGCAAACAACAAGGGCTCGAGCCATTTATCCCAATTCCGTGTGTCCCCGTGTACGAACTTCCGAATCATGTTTTTAAGGGTTCGATTAAAACGCTCCACCAGGCCGTCGGTTTGTGGATGATAGACACTGGTGCGAATCGATTTAATCCCCAACAACTCGTACAGTTCGCAAAGTGTTCGTGACATGAACGCCGTGCCTTGATCAGTCAGGATCTCTTTCGGGATTCCAACTCGGGAGATAACGCGGAAGAGCGCCTCTGCAACACTGCGTGCGGAGATGTTGCGAAGAGCCACTGCTTCCGGATATCGCGTCGCATAGTCTACTATGACTAATACGAAGCGATGCCCGCGTGCGGTTCGCTCTAATGGCCTGACGAGGTCCATACCGATTCTTTCGAAGGGAACCTCGATTAATGGTAAAGGGCGCAAAGGCGCTTTTGGGATGGCCGGCGGATTCACCAGCTGACATTCCCGGCATGCCGCACACCATCTGCGCACAACGCCGTGAACGCCCGGCCAATAAAAACGGTCCATTAGGCGGTCTAATGTTTTAACACAGCCCAGGTGCCCGGCCATCGGATTATGATGAGTCGCATGGAATAAAAGTTCCCTGCGGCTCTTTGGGACCAACAACTGGGTCGTTTCCTCTCCGGTTCGAGTGTCCTGCATCACTCGGTATAATCTATCTTTAATCACGGCGAAGTAATCTAATCTAATATCTATCTATCTATCTATCTATCTATCTATCTATCTATCTATCTATCTATCTATCTATCTATATATATATAATGAATATGCATTAAATGATTCTCGATAGCCTTCTCTTTATTTCATAAGTCAAGTCAAGTCAAGTTTATTTGTATAGCGCTTTTCACAACAGACATTGTCTCAAAGCAGCTTTACAGAAATCAACAGTCAAGGTGAATGGTGTGCATTTATTTCTGATGAGCAAGCCATGGCAACTGTGGCAAGGAAAAACTCCCTTAGATGTTATGAGGAAGAAACCTTGAACGGAGCCTGACTCAAAAGGAGAACCCATCCTCATTTGGGTGACATCAAGAGTTTGATCATAAATCTTTCAGCAATACAGAACACTGGAGAGTGAGAACTAACATGAGCACTGGAGTGTAAGATTATAAGTAAATGTTCTTTCTACAGTCGTTGGTATAAAAGTCAAGTCAAGTCAAGTCAAGTCAAGTTTATTTGTATAGCGCTTTTCACAACAGACATTGTCTCAAAGCAGCTTTACACAAATCAACAGTGATGGTGAATGGTGCGAATTTGTCCCTGATGAGCAAGCCGTGGCGACTGTGGCAAGGAAAAACTCCCTTAGATGTTATGAGGAAGAAACCTTGAGAGGAACCAGACTCAAAAGGGGAACCCATCCTCATCTGGGTGACATCCAGAGTTTGATCATAAAAAAAGTAGGAGCTACTGAGCTCAACATTTGTGATCATCACAGATCCAGCATAAGCTTCTCCATGCCAGAGCCTTTAAACACTCCAGGCGGTCCAATGTCAACTCCACACATGCAGTGGGATCCAATTGGAACTGGTATGTCTCTAGATGGTTCAGGATGTTTGCGAGTTTGGCATCTACATAATCTTCATGAGGAGGGACGTAACTGGAGCTGGCTAAACCTGAGGAAGCCTTGGGATGGGGAGAGAAAGAGAAGCAGTGGAGAGGAATTAGCGTAGCTGCTGTTCATGATATTAACAGCACAAGTTGATAGTGTGCATGTGATCAAATGTTCTGGAGCACAAGGTTATGATGTGATGTGTTTTATGTGTAGGCTTTGCTAAAAAAGATATGTTTTTAATCTGCACTTAAAATGGGTGAGTTTGTCTGAGCCCCGAACACCGTCAGGAAGACTATTCCAGAGTTTAGGAGCTAAATGTGAAAATACTCTACCGCCTTTAGTGGACTTTGTTATTCTAGGAACTACTAGAAGCCCAGAGTTTTGAGATCTCAGGGAGCGGGACGGATTGTAGCGTGTTAAAAGACTGGAGAGATACATGGGAGCCAAACTATTTAGTGCTTTATAAGTGAGTAGTAGTAGTTTGTAGTCTATTCGAAACTTAACCGGAAGCCAATGTAGGGACGATAAGATTGGGGTTATGTGGTCATATTTTCTTGACCTAGTGAGAACTCTTGCTGCGGCATTCTGAACTAACTGAAGCTTGTTTATTTATGACGCAGGACATCCACTTAGTAACGCATTACAGTAGTCTATTCTGGAGGTCATAAACGCATGGACGAGCTTCTCTGCATCGGATATAGACAAAATATTTTTTAGCTTACAAATATTTCTAAGGTGAAAGAGGCCTGTTTTTGTAACTTGGTTGATATGATTTTTAAAAGATAAGTTGCTGTCTAAAATAACTCCCAGGTCTTTTACTGTTGAGCTAGTGGTTACAGAACATTCGTCTAAATGCAGGTTGTGATGCTGGTGCTTCTGTATACTAGTTTTTGGGCCGATGCGCAAAATCTTCGTCTTATCAGAATTTAAAAGTAGAAAGTTTTGGGTCATCCACTCTCTTATTTCAGTTTCTGTGCTATGATGGGGCCTAAAACCTTACTAAAACTCCTTAATGATATTGTTCTCTTGCAAGTGGGAACATAACTGGGCAGCGACAATCATTTCTAAAATTTTAGACATAAATGGCAGATTTGAAATTGGTCTGTAATTCGATAGCGTGTTTGGATCCAGATTTGGTTTTTTAATGAGGGGCTTAATAACTGCTAACTTGAGGGATTTAGGGACATGACCTAAAGATAATGAGGAGTTAATAATATTCAGAAGAGATTTACCAGCCGTATATACTTCCTTTAGTAGATTTGTTGGAATTGGATCTAACTGACATGTTGTTGATTTAGTTTTGATAATAACATCATACAGCTCTTCCTGTCCTATAAATGTAAAACAGTGGAGTTGTGGAGTTGAAGGTAACACTGTGTCAAGAGATGGTCTCAAATGTTGAACTGCCACAATTGTTTTTCTAATGTTATCTATTTTTCCAGTGAAGAAATTCATAAAGTCCTCACTACTAAACTGTGATGGAACACAATTTTTAGATCCCTGATTTGTAGTTAGTTTAGCTACTGTAGTAAAAAGGAACCTGGGATTGTTTTTGTTATTTTCTATAAGTTTGCTCAGGTGTTCAGCTCTAACAGCTTTTAGCGCCTGTCTGTAGCTGAGCATACTGTCTTTATACGCAATTCTAAATACCTCCAATTTAGTTTTCCTCTATTTCTCTCCAGATTACGGGCTGTTCTCTTGAGGGCATTCATATGACTATTATACCAAGGTGCGGTGCTTGTTTTCTAACCTTTTTTAACCGGATGGGGGCAACGGTGTCTAATGTGCTAGTGAGGATAAGGTCTATGTTGTTAGCCATTTCATCAAGATTATTATCAGTTATGGGTTTAGTGAGAAACTGAGATAAATCAGGCAGGTTATTTATGAATCTGTCCTTAGTGGTTGGAACAATAGTCCTACCAGGTTGATAGCGTGGTGCAACACGGCTAATCTGCTCTACCGGTAGTGTGTACAGTATGAGATAATGGTCTGTGATGTCATCACTCTGAGGTAAAATATCTATATCAGTGACGTCTGCTCCGTGGGATATTATTAAGTCTAGTGTGGGGTTAAAACGATAAGTTGGTCTGGTGACGTTTTGTTTAACCCCAAAAGAGTATAATAAGTCAACAAATGATAATCCTAGAGCATCGTTTACATTATCTACATGAATATTAAAATCTCCAACAAGCAGCACTTTATCAAAATCGATCAAGAGGTCTGAAAGAAAACAAGCAAACTCTTGAAGAAAATCAGCGTAGGGCCCTGGGGGTCTGTACACGGTGACCAGAGCGAGTTTTCTATGCATGTCTGAAATGCCCGGACTGACGGGGGTCATGCTTATAAACATATCCTGATGGTGCGACTCGTTTAGATCCATATAATCACCTGGTTTAATCCAGATCTCAGTGAGACAAAGTGCATCAAGATTATTATCTGTGATCATCTCATTTACAATCAGTGTTTTGGGTGCAAGTGATCTAATGTTTAAAAGACCAAACTTTAGAACTTTGTTGTGTTGTTAATGAAGATGTGTTGAATTGTGTTTGTTGTGTTTTTTAGCGTTGTTGTGTTTTTTAGTGTTTTTTAGCTTCAGCAAAGAAATAGGATTTCTCCTATTTCTTTGTTGCAGCGCTCTGTTCTACTGCGTTTCTATATGGTGTTGATCATTTCGAAAGCTGTGGTGCCCTAATGATGGTATTAAGAGGTGGGTTGGTTCAGGCAGGACACTGCTGAAGTGTGTCAACATGCACGAATAAAACTATTATATATTCAGACACACTGTACTGCAAACATCTTTATATTTTTGGATGCCACATTTATTTCAAATTCGTATTAAATCCATGTATAAAGTCTTTTTAAGGGGGGGGGGGGGGGGGGTTCTGTATTGCTATGACTCTACTACTAAGTGTAGTGCTGTAATGAGATGTTTATTTGTATTTGAAATGTAATAAAAGCTCTAAATATAAATCTAACGCAGGATGTGAATGTTACAGAGTTATGTGTTGTTTTATAATCCTGTCTGGACGCATCCAGATCACTTCAGACAATAATGAAAATTCTGCAATAAACGACCACCTCAAACCACTGGAGCATGCGCACACGCAATTCCACTGTCGGACACGCGCGCTGCTATTTCGGAAACGCGCTTTGGGCGCGCATGCGCATTCCGGTGAACCAATTTTGAACCAGAATGGCGGTGTTGCTAGAAACCACATTAGGCGACATTGTAGTGGATTTATACACCGAGGAACGACCTAAAGGTACGTATTTACTTAAAATATCCGGTATGTATTTTACCACAATTTATAGAAGCCAGTTAGCAATGTGATTTATTATTAGCATAAACATACTACAGACTTAACCGGCCATGCGCGTGCACAAAGAAGCTCCCCGGTTACCATGGCAACGACCCAAACAGAAGAGGGTATTTAAACAGCGTGACTCCAAACTCGTCACACAGAAGATTAACATCATCCACACTGGAGCTCTTTTACCTCAATCACCTGATTAACAGTCACCGAGAGCAGGATTTCACACTTAGTGGATTATTATTCACTTTATTTGGAACCTCGCTGCCTTTTACTTCTATTACACACTTTGTATACACACACACACACACACACACACACACACAGACCCAGTAAGTAGATTTCAGTGAAAGTGAATCTCAGAGCAAGAAAATGGCTGAATTCAGGATTTCAGTAGATCAGTTCAAATGTCCAGTGTGTCAGCATCTCCTGAAGGATCCAGTGGATACCCCGTGTGGTCACAGTTTCTGTAAGGTGTGTATTAATAACTCCTGGAATCAGGAGGAACAGACAGGTGTATACAGCTGTCCTCAGTGCAGACACACTTTCAATACAAGGACCGTTGTACACAGAAACTATATAGTGAAAAATGTGATAGAGAAACTGAAGAACTCAGACGCTGGACCTGGAGATGTGGAATGTGATTTATGCAGCGGGGGGAAACGCAAAGCCGTCAAGTCGTGTCTGATGTGTCTGATCTCCTTTTGTGAAACTCATCTGGAAGCTCATTATGAAGTTCCTTTCTGGAAGAAGCACAAGTTAATCGAAGCCTCTGGGAATATTCAAGAGAAGATCTGCTCTGAGCACCATGAGGTTTTGAAGATCTACTGTGGTACAGACCGAAGCTTCATCTGTTACTTGTGTACGATGCATGAACACAGAGGACATGACACAGTCGCAGCTGCAGCAGAACGAGCTGAAAAACAGTCCTGAGTCTCAGTAATAAAATAATCATTGGAATGTGCTTGAGTTTGAGGTTCAGGACAGCCATGTTTGAAGGCCACTAGGTCGTGTGTATCAGTATAACTGGATTTGATTTCTCCTATGACAGCTAGAACAACATTAGCCGTGTGTGTGTGAGAGCTCATGTATAAAGCAGGGGGAGATGCAGGAGAATAATTATATTTAAACAACTATAACTGTTTACAGACTGAGCTGAAGGAGGAGCAGATGATGGATTTGATTTATCCTATGACAGCTAGAACAACATTAGCCGTGTGTGTGTGAGAGCTCATGTATAAAGCAGGGGGAGATGCAGGAGAATAATTATATTTAAACAACTATAACTGTTTACAGACTGAGCTGAAGGAGGAGCAGATGAAATTCCAGCAGAGAATCCAGGAGAAGCAGAAAAAGGTGCAGGAGCTTAAACAGGACGTGAACATTATAAAGGTAAGCAGTGAGTAGAGACGAAGCTGCTCCTAAAAACACACACAACATGGACATCAATTCATTTAGAGACCCAGTAAGAGTGTGTGTGTGTGTGTGTGTGTGTGTGTGTGTGTGTGTGTGTGTGTGTGTGTGTGTGTGTGTCCTAACAGCTCAGTGCACAGACAGCAGTAGATGACAGTGAGAAGATCTTTACTGAGATAATCAGCTCCATGGAGAAAAAGCGCTTGGAGGTGACGGAGCTGATTAGACATCAGAAGGAGGCTAACCTGAGACGAGATGAACGACTCCTGGAGCAACAGGAGCAGGAGATTTCTGATCTTCGGAGGAGAATCACTGACCTGGAGCAGCTTTCACACACACACGATCACATCCATTTCCTCCAGGTAACACAAAGTGTGTATAGTCTACATAGTCACATGTATATTTCTCCACCTTTCTCCTTCTCCATGATGTTTTTCTTTCTGTAGAGTTTCCAGTCTCTCAGTGTATCTTCTGGATGTGAGGACTCACCCAGCATCACTGTCAATCAACAGCTCTCATTTGATAGAGTGAGGAAATCAGTCTCTGATCTGAAAAAGAGATTTGAGGAACTCTGCCAGGAGAAATTCATCATAATTCATGAACTTGGTGAGAGAAATTGTCCTGCTGGGAATCTTTACTTTCTCTGCAGCAAGATGATGAGAGACATTTCATATGACGACATGAACTTCCTGTTATTACTGTTATTTTTATTACAGTTACACTTTTTATTCACGTCTAAATCGTGTAAAAGCTTCTGATGAGAGAGAGAGAGAGAGAGAGAGAGAGAGAGAGAGTCTCTATATAAACATCTGAATTTAATTTCCACTCCTACAGAAGATTTTCCAAAATAAAATACTGATTAACTATCAGACACAAACTGGATCACTTTTAACTGTGTTTTTCTCCACAGCTGCAGCAGTTCAGATGATTTTACCCTCAGAACCAAAGAGCAGAGAAGATTTTCTGAACTGTACGTGTAAAACACACACACACACACACACACACACACACACACACACACACACACACACACACACACGTCTCACTCTTCATCTTCGGTAAATGCTTTGATATATTTTTTTATCTGACATATTTCCATTGTTCATGTGTTTAGATTTCTGTGATCTGACTCTGGATCCCAACACAGTAAATTATTACCTCATTCTGTCTGAGAAGAACAAAGTGGTGACACGCAGTAAGACAAACCGTTTGTACTCTGATCATCCAGAGAGATTTAACTACTCCTGCCAGGTGTTGAGTAAAGAGAGTGTGTGTGGACGCTGTTACTGGGAGGTGGAGTGGAGCGGTGAGAGAAATGTGTTCATATCAGTCTCATATAAACACATCAGAAGAAAAGGACGGGGTGATAAGTGTGTGTTTGGACACAACAATCAGTCCTGGAGTCTGCAGTGTTCTTCTTCTTCTGTTAGTTTCTATCACAACAACATTAAAACTGATCTGAAAGTTCCATCATCCTCCAGAATAGGAGTGTATGTGGATCACCGTGCAGGAACTCTGTCCTTCTACAGCGTATCTGATACAATGAAGCTCCTCCACAGACTCCAGACCACATTCACTCAGCCTCTATACGTGGGATTTTTGCTGCGTTTTTATGGAACAACTGTGAGATTATGTGATCCGCAACAAAACAACTTTTTTTGTATGTGAAGCTTCATTCAGAATGTCATTAAAAAGTTTGTTAGATCTTTTCCTCGTCTTATGGCAAAGTCACCCTCATCCTGTTCCATAAACTCTCAGAATCACTGCCTTACATTTTTTATTTATTTATATATATATATATATATATAACCTATGCATTTGTTTTCTTAGACATACAGTTGAAACCAGATATTTACATACACTTCAGAAAAAAACACAAAAACAATTTCTTTACTGTCATACATTATATCAGAGTAAACTTTTTCTGTTTTAAATCAATAAATATTAACATATTTTTTTTTGCATTTGTGAAATGTCAGAATCGAGTGAGGGAGAATTGTATGTATTTTTATTATCACTTTCATCAAAGTCAGAAGTATACATAGACTTTCTTAGTATTTGGTGGAATTGCCCCGAAACTGTTTCACTGTGGCCAAACATTTTGGATATCCTTCCACAAGCTTTCTACAATAGTTTGCTGGAAATTTGGCCCACTCCTCTTGACAGAACTGGTGTAACTGGGTCAGGTTTGTAGGCCGTCTTGCTTGCACTCATTGCCACCCACAAATTTTCTATGGGATTGAGATCAGGGCTTTGTGATGGCCACTCCAATACCTTGACTTTGTTGTCCTTAAGCCACTTTGTAACTAATTTGGAGGTATGTTTGGGGTCATTGTCCATTTGGAAGACCCATTTTCGCCCAAACTTTAACTTCCTGGCTGATGTCTTCAGATGTTGCTTTAATATATCCACATAATTTTCTTTTCTCATGTTGCCATCTATTTTGTAAAGTGCACCAGTCCCTTCTGCAGCAAAGCAGCCTCACAACATTATACTACCACCCCCATACTTGACAGTTGGGATGGTGTTTTGAGGCTCCAAATCTTTGCCCTTTTTTCTCCAAATATACCGTTTATCAGTATGGCTAAACAGTTAAATTTTTGTTTCGTCAGACCACAGGACATGTCTCCAGAAATTAAGATTTTTTTTCCCTCATGTGCAGTTGCAAACTGTAGTCTAGCTTTTTTATGGTGGTTTTAAAGTATTGGCTTTCTCCTCCCAGAGTTACATTTCAGCTCATCGCGGTATAGTATTCATTTTACTGTGAATAATGTGAAAAACAATACATCATTCAAATCTGTAAAATGTCTATGATTATATAAATAAAATATATATCTTGACTTCACTTGAAGTTGTGCACTTTCTCCGGTATCACCTCATTAGCTGTCCGTGTGGAAACATAGCAAAGGCTCTTAATGATGTCCACACATCTCTGCACTGTTATAGCCTTTATATTTAACCACTGTACACATGCTTACACATATATATCACTTGCTATACATAGGATACATATTTATCTGCATTATTTGCACGATTGCTACTTTTTGCACTTCTGGTAGATTCTATCTATCTATCTATCTATCTATCTATCTATCTATCTATCTATCTATCTATCTATCTATCTATCTCTCTCTCTCTCTCTCTCTCTCTCTCTCTCTCTCTCTCTCTCTCAAATATTAATATAATGTGAGATCCAGTTAACAGGTAGAAGTAATAACTACTTTTTACTTAAGTACATGTCAGAGCCAAGACTTTTTACTTTTACTGAAGTAAAAAAGTATAATCAGTACTTCCACTTTTACCCGAGTATTTTAAAACATGAGTATCTGTACTTCTACTTAAGTAATGGATGTGTGTACGTTTGCCACCTATGACTAAATGAGCACTGTGCTACGTCCGAACTGACCCCACTGAATTTTTTTGTATGATTAATTTCTATTCTGTTCTTAAGTGTCTTCATTAATTTTAAATAAAAATGTAAACCTTTCTTTAATTCCTTGTTTTGCTTTGTATTATTTGTGTCCCCTTCAAAAATTGCTCATGAGAAATTTAAAATATATAAACTTCTTTAGATGTTATGAGGAAGAAACCTTGAGAGGAACCAGACTCAAAAGAGGAACCCATCCTCATTTGGGTGACATCAAGAGTTTGATCATAAATCTTTCAACAATACAGAACACCGGAGAGTGAGAACTAACATGAGCACTGGAGTATAAGATTATAAGTGAATTTTCATTCAACAGTCTTTGGTATAAAAGTAGGAGCTACTGAGCTCAACATTTGTGATCATCACAGATCCAGCATCAGCATGCCAGAGCCTTTAAACAGTCCAGGGGGTCCAAAGTCAAACTCCACACATGCAGTGGGATCCAATTGGCACTGGTACTTCCATAGATGGTTCAGGATGTTTGCGAGTTTGGCATCTACTTCTTTAAAGTCCATAATCTTCATGAGGTGGGACGTGACTGGAGCTGGCCAAACCTCAGGAAGCCTCGGGATGGGGAGAGAAAGAGAAGCAGTGGAGAGGAATTAGCGTAGCTGCTGTTCATGATATTAACAGCACAAGTTGATAATGTGCATGTGATCAGATGTTCTGGAGCACAAGGTTATGATGTGAGACGTATGCTATGTGTAGGCTTTGCTAAAAAGATATGTTTTTAATCTACACTTAAACTGGGTGAGTGTGTCTGAGCCCCAAACACTGTTAGGAAGACTATTCCAGAGTTTAGGAGCTAAATGTGAAAATGCTCTACCACCTTTAGTGGACTTTGTTATTCTAGGAACTACTGGAAGACCAGAGTTTTGAGATCTCAGGGAGTGTGACGGATTGTAGTGTGTTAAAAGACTGGAGAGATACATGGGAGCCAAATCATTTAGTGCTTTATAAGTGAAAAGTAATAGTTTGTAGTCTATTCGAAACTTAACAGGAAGCCAATGTAGGGACGATAAGATTGGGGTTATGCGGTCATATTTTCTTGACATAGTAAGAACTCTGGCTGCCGCATTCTGAACTAACTGAAGCTTGTTTATTAATGATGCAGGACATCCACCTAGTAACGCATTACAGTAGTCTATTCTGGAGGTCATAAACGCATGGACGAGCTTCTCTGCATCGGATATAGACAACATATTTCTTAGCTTAGAAATATTTCTAAGGTGAAAGAAGGCTGTTTTTGTAACTTGGTTTATATGATATTTAAAAGATAAGCTGCTGTCTAAAATAAGTCCCAGGACTTTTACTGTTGAACTAGTAGTTACAGAACATCCGTCTAAATGCAGGTTGAGATGCTGGTGCTTCTGTATACAGGTTTTTGGGCCGATGAGCAAAATCTCCGTCTTATCAGAATTTAAAAGTAGAAAGTTATGGGTCATCCAATCTCTTATTTTCTTTAACACACTCACTTATGCGAGCTTATTGAGCTGTATCGCCTGGTTTAGATGAGATATATAGTTGGGAATCATCTGCATAACAATGGAAGCTAATTCCATGCCCTCTAATAATATTTCCTAAGGGAAGCCTGTATATTGTGAAGAGCAGGGGTCCTAGAACTGAACCTTGTGGCACGCCATAGTTCACTAGCATTAGCCTGGATAGCTCTCCATTTAAATCTGTGAAATGGTAATGATTGGACAGGTAAGATTTAAACCAGCCTAATGCCTGTCCCTGGATGCCGATGTAATTCTTTAAGCGATCTAGGAGAAGATCATGATCTATAGTGTCGAACGCAGTACTAAGATCTAGTAAAACTAACAGCGAGATGAAGCCTTGTTATAAAGCTAAAAACAGGTTACTAGTGATTTTAACTAGGGCAGTTTCTGTGCTATGATGGGGCCTAAAACCTGACTGAAACTCCTCAAAGATATTGTTTTCTTGCAAGTGGGAACATAACTGGGCAGCGACAGTCTTTTCTAAAATCTTAGACATAAATGGCAGATTTAAAATTGGTCTGTAATTCGATAGCGTGTTTGGATCCAGATTAGGTTTTTTAATGAGGGGCTTAATAACTGCTTGAGGGATTTAGGGACATGACCTAAAGATAATGAGGAGTTAATAATATTCAGAAGAGACTCACCAGCCGTATATACTTCCTTTAGTAGATTTGTTGGAATTGGATCTAACTGACATGTTGTTGATTTAGCTTTGATAATTAACATCATACAGCTCTTCCTGTCCTATACATGTAAAATAGTGGAGTTGTGGAGTTGAAGGTAACACTGTCTCAGGAGATGGTCTCAAAGGTTGAACTGCCACAATTGTTTTTCTAATGTCCACTTTTTTTCAGTGAAGAAATTCCCGAAGTCCTTACTACTAATCTTTGATGGAACACAATTTGCAGATCCCTGATTTGTAGTTAGTTTAGCTACTGTAGAAAAAAGGAACCTGGGACTGTTTTTGTTATTTTCTATGAGTTTGCTCAGATGTTCAGCTCTAGCAGGTTTTAGCGCCTGTCTGTAGCTGAGCATAATGTCTTTATACGCAATTCTAAATACCTCCAATTTAGTTTTCCTCCATTTCTCTCCAGATTACGGGCTGTTCTCTTGAGGGCATGTGTATGACTTTTATACCAAGGTGCAGGCGCTTGTTCTCTAACCTTTATAAACCGGATGGGGGCAACGGTGTCTAATGTGCTAGTGAGGATAAGGTCTATGTTGTTAGCCATTTTATCAAGATTATTAGCAGTTATGGGTTTAGTGTGAAATTGAGATAAATCAGGCAGGTTATTTATGAATCTGTCCTTAGTGGTCGGAAGAAAAGCCCTACCAGGTCGATAGTGTGGTGCAACACGGCTAATCTGCTCTACCAGTAGTGTGTACAGTATAAGATAATGGTCAGTGAAGCCTGCTCCGTGGGATATTATTAAGTCTAGTGTGTGGTTAAGACGATGAGTTGGTCTGGTGATGTTTTGTTTAACCCCAATAGAGTTTAATAAGTCGACAACTGATAATCCTAGAGCATCGTTTACATCATCTACATGAATATTAAAATCTCCTACAAGCAGCACTTTATCAAAATCGATCAAGAGGTTTGAAAGAAAACAAGCAAACTCTTGAAGAAAATCAGCGTAGGGCCCTGGGGGTCTGTACACGGTGACCAGAGTGAATTTTTTTATGTATGTCTGAAAGTACAATTTTAAGGACGAGCACTTCAAATGATTTAAAGCTAAATCCTAATCTCTGACGAAACATCAAGAGAGGCACTATAAATGGTTCCTACACCACCCCCACGACCAGTCTGATGGGGCTCATGCTTATAAACATATCCTGACGGTGATCATCTCATTTACAATCAGTGCTTTGGGTGCAAGTGATCTAATGTTTAAAAGACCAAACTTTAGAACTTTGTTGTGTTTGTTTATCTGACATTTTTCAGTTTTAACTGTAATAAGATTATTTCTGGATCTTGTGTATTTTATTCTTGGTTTTACTACACTAGGAATAGATACGGTTTCTATAAACTGGGCTGTGTGTGAACTTGTAACTATTTGGTCTGTTGTATTCGTGTTCTCATAGTTAAAGATTTCCTGATGTCTTACCAGTCAGATGGTGTGAAGTATCCTAGAGATGTTATCTGATATCACTGCTGCTCCAACTCTGCTGGGGTGCAGGCCATCAGGGCGGAAGAACTTAGGACGCTCCCAGAAACAGTTCCAGTTATTATTAAAGAGAAGATTGTGCCTTTGACGCCATGACTGTAACCATTCATTTAGTGCTAAAAGTTTATTAAACTTCTCAGCCCCTCGCTGTTAAGTGGGAAGAGGTCCTGACACTATGATCCCCGTTGTGGGCGATGTGCTGCGTACCGTCTCCACCAGGATCCTGAAATCCCTCTTTAAGATCTTCGTTTGCCTGAGCCTGATGTCGTTCGTTCCGGCATGGAGAACGACAGCTCCAAAGTTCTGGTTCAGGATCGTGGGTACCTGCACAGAGACATCGAGAACACGGGCACCAGGAAAACAGCGAGTGTGCACCTTACCTTTAGCTCCGGTTGCGCGGACATGCCGGACGATGGAATCTCCGAGAATCATGGTATCACTTTTCGTCTCACGGAGAGTGGCGAAGCAGTTCTCGGTCGAGATCTCGAAGGCCTGTGGTGGCGGAGGAGACGTCCTCGACTGGGGCTTGGCTCGCGGCTTCCGCTGCTGCCGCATCCAAGGTCCGTGGTGCACCGATGCCGGAGTGAACAATACCTGGGCAGGCCGCGTGGTAGGTGACCTGGGCCTGGGCAGAGAAACACGCGGAGTTGAGGTGCTGGAAACGTTATATTCAACCCAAGAATTTACCTGGGACGAATGCGCGTCCGCCTGGGATGTCTCCAGTGGGCTTTCCGCTCTCGCAGCTGGGCATGATTTGCATGCAGCTGGCGAATTTCTTTCTCCAAAGCTTCCATCTCCAACGCCTTTTGCAACTCGGAAGAGTCCTCACCTGCGCTCAAAGTCAGACACACAGCCGGCATAGTGCTTATAATCGCGAACAGAGTTAATATACAGAGATATGAGTGAGAGGTAATGAATATAGACAACACTAGTGATAGTCGAGTTAACTGACTACAGAGACAAGTCAGGAAAACAACAACAATTTGGGATTATTAAAAGAGAAAAAGTTGCGTCTAAGTTCTGTGTGTTGTTATACTCACAATCACTTTCAGATGCAGACATGTACCAGTGTAGATTTATTCATTACTAGAGATTTAAAGCACTTTTGTAAGTCGCTCTGGATAAGGGCATCTGCTAAATGCCGCAAATATAAATGTAAATGTAAATGTAAATGTGGACTTCAGCACAAAGCAGGAGTGGTCATACCAACCGCGAAACATCAGCGGGACCCTAGTGGACACTTTAATCTCTTGTTACAACCCTAGGTAGCCCATGTCCAGATTGGTGTTCTGTATGTGTGCCTTGTGTGCAGGTCCGATCCACTCCAGTGTTTGAGGCCTGCCCTAGCCCGGCTGATCCCACCTCCTTCACGATGACATCATATGTGTTAAAATATTAACACCTGTGTAGCAAACCTTTTTATGTGTGTTTGTGGTCAATTTATAAGATCCATTTTTTTTTTAAATCCCGAGCGAAATACTCTGTCCGGCCTAACCCTAGACTGGGTCGTAACACTCTGGACTCGCACAGCACAGTGCACTTTATATTTTATACCACACCATACCGCACACGGACTCTTTATGGACATTTCACACCATACCGCCCACGGATACTTTATGGACACTTTACACCACACCATACTGCACATGGACACTTTATGGATAATCTAAACCACCTTAAATTCTTTATTGTTTACCGTTTCATTGTTTACTGCCATTAGCATTTTTTGTATATACATCTTTTTCTCTCATATATATATATATATATATCTTTATACAGTGGAACCTCGGGTTATTTATTTTATATAGTTTTTATACTTTATTTATCAGCCTACTTTTCTTTGTATTTTTTTCCCCCACCTAATGCCGACCTTCATAATGAGCATTTCACTGCATGTTGTACCCTGTATGTATGTGTATGTGACAAATGAGATTTGATTTGATTTGATAGTCACAGTCTGATGCAAACACACACACACACACACACACACACACACACATATATCGTATCCCATTTTATACTCATAAAAAGTTTTTCTAATAAATAATTGTCTTAATTCATACACACTAAATGTATTTAGTCTGGTCTTTAAGCGTATCACAGCACAGAAATCCCACTATTTGAAGTATTAAATGATCTTAAAGTAAATCCAGACTGAGGTGCTTTATTTATTTTGGTTTTTCTAGACAGCAGTGCTGCTTTTGATCCAGTTGACCCTTATGACAACACTGATTCAGCTACAAAACTTGCTTTGCAATGGTCACAATCCTGCTTTAGTAAATGTGAATATTGCACTTGGAATCTAAGTTTTATACTTTTGAGAACCACTAAGTTCTCAGCAGACCACGTTTTTAATAATTTTCATTTTCTCTTTAGGCAGGAGAACTCATCCATTACAGCATTTTCCTTCCATCAGAACGCATGCAATGCAAATTTCAGGAAAACTTTTAAATAAAGAAACAGAAAGTTTCTGGTTATCTAAAAGTACCTAAGAGCAGAGATCACAATTAAATTGTAGTGCAAGCAGTACATTGAATGCTCTTTCACTCCTCCAGTTAAGACAATATACATGTTAACCTTATTTAATAATACACATTAACAGAGAAATAAGATCCGACCCAAAATGATCCGTCAGCCAGACCCCTACAGTCAGTAAACTGAGAGAACAATATGCACACTGATAAAAAAATATATATAGAGAGAGAGAATTATCTGATTTTTTTGTTTCTTATTAAATTTAATTTTCATCTATGTATTTTATTCTCATATAATTACACATATTTGATTATTTTTCCGTTTTATTTATTTAACGTCATTTATTGTAAGGATGTGGCAGGAATGACTTGTTCTACTTTTGTCCACTAGATGTCACCATTTTCTCCCATGTTGTTTTTTCCACTGTCCTTGTTAAAGCTTTGACAATGAGATGAGAAATCCGAATCTGAATCATTCTGGGTCACTCAGTGAACGGATTCGACTCTCACGAGTCCCTGAGTCATTTAAGTCAGTAGGGATTCTTCCTGCTTTTGCCAGAAAATTCGACTGGATGGCACTCACCGAATCCTTACAATTCATCCGTTGACTCATGAATCTCATTCACAAATCTCTCGGATTCTGCTGTTTCGCTCCGCGCTACGAGTCCGACAGATCCGCTGAATCCTACGGTTCAGGTGGATCAGCGAGGACTCGCATAGGATCCGCCAACAACAAATTAAACAACTAAATTAAACAACTAAATGGTGTAATTTACAATTTGTTTTTATATCTGTTGTTAGTAGCAAAATAACCAAAGACTCAAGTGATCCGAGTAAATGAAGAGAATGATTCATGAATCCCGAGTCATATAAAGAATCGGTTTATTTTTCCTGAATGATTCTGGATTCACTCATCTAAAGCACCAGGTATGTAAGAACAAGATTAGACACTGAGTCAAAAAAAAAAGCGGCTGAATTGACCACAGACAAGGAGCTCGTGAGATCACAACACTTGGTTTATTTGACCCCTGGGATGTGAAACTCATACATTATCTCCAGCAATGTGATTTATTATTAGCATAAACATACTACAGACTTAGCCGGTGTTGTGCCTAATTCAAACCCCCGGTCTGAAATCAACCCCCCTACGCGTGCACGCGCACAGTACCGTCCTAATTCCTGTAGATGGCACTAAAAACACGGAAGATTGTGTCAAATGTTTTTCTGGTCCTAACGTCAAAAGATCAAATTGAAGAAAACCTATACAGCTTCCTGTAGACTGCAGAATAAACTCAGGAATGCAATTATTTGCTTTTAAAACCACCTGCGTGAATTCCAACCGTGTATTTATTTTTTGCGTTAATACATAGACTTACTTAAATTACTTGGATACACAAGTAAAAAACAAACAAACATTTAAATGGTTAATTTCCTTTTATTAACATGGACATAACCTAACACAAGCCCCCCCACCCCCCGGCTTATTTATTTTTCCTTCATACTCAG
Source organism: Silurus asotus (assembly GCA_024362625.1). NCBI lineage: Eukaryota > Metazoa > Chordata > Actinopteri > Siluriformes > Siluridae > Silurus > Silurus asotus. Next base: position 917,342 of record MU551707.1, read on the forward strand.
AGTTACCAAACTTGCTGTGAAAAAAATACTACATTTGAACTTACAACATGGACAGCTGTATTATTTAGGGGGTATTATTTAGGCAAGCTGAATGTAAACCCCCTGCCAGAATTCTACCCCCCTCTATTTCTTTTTCCTTTACACTCAGAGTTACTAAACTTGCTGTGATACACCTACACAGGTAATAATGTATGTGCAAAATACTACATTTGAACCAACAACATGGACAGCTGTATTATTTAGGGGGTATTATTTAGGCAAGCTGAATGTAAACCCCCTGCCAGAATTCTACCCCCCTCTATTTATTTTTCCTTTATACTCAGAGTTACTAAACTTGCTGTGATACACCTACACAAGTAATAATGTATGTGCAAAATACTACATTTGAACTAACAACATGGACAGCTGTATTATTTAGGGGGGTATTATTTAGGCAAGCTGAATGTAAACCCCCTGCCTGAATTCTACCCCCCCCCCTATTTCTTTTTCCTTTATACTCAGAGTTACTAAACTTGCTGTGATACACCTACACAAGTAATAATGTATGTGCAAAATACTACATTTAAACTAACAACATGGACAGCTGTATTATTTAGGGGGGTATTATTTAGGCAAGCCGAATGTAAACCCCCTGCCTGAATTCTACCCCCCCTCTATTTCTTTTTCCTTTATACTCAGAGTTACTAAACTTGCTGTGATACACCTACACAAGTAATAATGTTTAATGCACAAAGTTTTGTTCAATTTAAACAGACAGCTCTATTTTTCAAAATGTACAAAATCACAAGCTCATGCAACAAAACCATGCAAAATAAAAATCCACTAATAGACGAGGTGTGTAAAAAGTGTTACTTCTTTAATTCTACTTTTGACAGGCATGACACAAAAAGTGCACTTGTGATGTCGCCTGGATACATGATTGGTGGTACCACCGAATGCAGCAGTCACAGGCAATCTGAAATGTAGAGAAGACATAATTTTCTTCAAGGCACTAGACAGACACTGTAATCAATAATTAAATTGTGATAGATAGTGAATAATCTTGCCCATAGAAAACAGTAATACCCAGTTATTATCACCACTTATCTCCCCACAGACATGGCACAGCTGGATCAGGTCATCTAAAATAATCAATTCAAGTAAGAAGGTTATATGATTTGCATTGAATGTACAGTCAGTGAATGTACATTTAAAATGTACATTGCAAAAGAAAATATATCCTATTTTATCGTTTGGTACAGGTAAATTTCTGTCTAACAAGCAGGTAGTCAAATGAGTTGGTGAGGATGATGGCAGATAGGTGTGGTGATTGTTCAGGATTAATTTAAGAATGTTAAAAAAAAACCCATCTAAAATGGAAATCTTTTCTAAAATTATAAGCCTTCACAATCACTTTTTATTTATTTTACACGTCCTTGCTGAAAAAAGTATTCTATATTTTCAAAACAAAAAAAGATTTTGAATTCAACACTGACCCAAAAAAAAAATACAAAATAAGAATAAATAAATAAAATTATATATATATATATATATATATATATACACAAAAATAATCAGCACTACTGGTTCCACCATTGATAATAAATCAGAATGTTAGAATGAATTCTTAAGGCTTGTGTGACACTTCAATCTAGGAATAAATTATATTTTATAATATATTAAAATAGAAAACCATTATTTTACATTTGTATAGCATCTCACAACACATTATTATTTTTTTATATTTCAGTTTATTTTTGATCAAATAAATGCAGGCTTAATGAAAATAAGATTCTTCTTTTAACAATATTTAAAATAGTAATGTTACGACTGATACTGTACATACCACTGTTTTGGAGAAGAGTGACAGCTATTTCCTTTCTCAAGTCTTCCACTCCTTCTTTTGTGTTAATTAAAACAATTGGCTCCTCTCTAAGTACAAATTCAGCAAACTAAAAAAGGAAAATAATAAAAGAAGCAATTTCATTATAAAGGGAAATAAAACACTATAATTACCAACTTAATTGTCCTTCTCCAAGATCATAAGTTCAGGGTAATTAACTAATTTATCTATTTAAAATCACATACTTTCAAAGCAAAGATGCCACATGACTTGCTGTTTTGGGTGAGGCAGTGTATCGCAGGACCACCTTGAAAAATTGCATCCCTTTTGTCGCATAAAAGCCCTTAACATATCAAATCAGAATGATTGTGATCATCATGGAATAAGTCATTTTCCTGTAAAGATGAATTTTGTACAGAAGCACATTTTTGGGATGAACAACTTCAAATACCTCGTTACATGCTGGCATTGTTTCACTTTTGCTGAACTTTCTCCCAGGGGATCTAGAAACAAAGCCCTCCTTTGAGATGGCAGCATAACCCTTTTAAGATTTTAAACAGTAACTAATTTAGATTTTAGATAATGAAGAGATTGACATGCATTTAATATTAACAATTTATGTTTAAATTAAGTTTCTTGTAGGAAAAATGGCTTCATAAATATTATAATAAAAAAGTTTAACAAACTATTTTTGAAGGAATCTACTTTGTTTTGTATATTCTCCGGACACCTTGTTTTGCACTTGCTGGGACAGCTACATCCTTTACTTATCTGCCCCATTTACTCTGGTAATTTGTTGTTTCTTTTCATATTAACTGTTAATGTTATTTTGGTAAATCTACCTTAAAAAAGCTCAAACGTTTACCACCTAACATTTAATCAAATGGCATACAGTATGCAGAACACAATATTGGAAGTTATTTCCAAGGTTTAAAATATAATGTCTAAGAACACTTCATTTGTTTACCACAACTGTCCAGTGGTGGTGGTCATTCACAATGCCAATGAGATACTTATACATTGTGGGATCAACCTGAAATTTAAATATGTTCAAATTTAATGTTTCATAATTGGTACATAAATAAACCAGAGTAAACCAACCTTTAATTTGGATTTGTTTCCATTCCAAATTTTCGTCATTTCATATGAGTCAATTTGGAATGCCTGCTCTTTTGGTTGTGCATTGAAACGCCTCACAAGAAGAAATATGTATGCATTAATAACCTTAAACAAGGAAACAAAACAGTGTGGGGTTAGCAGTGGATGTTAACATTTGATATCTACAGTTTTAACCACAAAACATTTTAAAATGCTAAAAAAATCTTACCTCACTTTCAAGCTCATTACTTGGAGCGGTTTTGTTAATGTCTGCAAAAAATATTTTATACGGCCCAATTCTGGAGAGCAAGACATAGGCATTTTTTCCTGCCCATGCCTCTTGAACAACTGTATTGATAAATGTCATAAGAAAATAATAAGTATGAGAAAACATGACTGTTAGTTTTCATTAGTTTATAGCTCTTCTTCTGCTGACTTACTGCTGATGAGGCGGTGCTGTACTGCTTTTGCTCAAGTGGTAGGTGATGATGACACAGATACAGAGACAGATGATGGATCTCTTTTAAAGATGGCAGGTGATAGTGAAACCTTTGGGGAGACAGGTGATGCAGCTTTTTTGGAGATGACAGGTGATGGTGAAACCCTTGGGGTGACAGGTGATGCAGTTCTTTTGGGGATTGCAGGTGATGGTAAAACCCTTAGGGAGACAGGTGATGTAGCTGTTCTGGAGATGACAGGTGATGGTGAAACCCTTGGTGAGACAGGTGATGCAGCTTTTTTAAAGATGGCAGGTGATGGTAAAACCCTTGGTGAGACAGGTGATGCAGCTCTTTTGGAAATTGCAGGTGATGGTGAAACAGATACAGCGGTGGTGACATATGACTGTGTCACTTTTGAGATTGCAGGTGATTCAGCAGTTGGACAGGTTTTTTGTGATGGATTTGTGTCTGTTGATCTGGATACAATCTTGTGTGGAATGCGTGGCATCTCCTCAATATATAATCTTAAGTGGTCAATATTGATTCTTGGCAAAATAACCCCTCTCTCATCTATCAGATCAGCATTCTTGCCTTTAATGTCTTTTATTGTGTATGGACCTAAAAAATTTTGATCTAATTTCCAGCAGAGAAAAGGTGGGAAATTAGCTCTGTTGAAGCTGTGGTGGGAATTGAACAAATGACTGAGGACGTCCTGAAACTCAATGAAGTTCTTCAAACTGCACTTCATTGAGTTTCAGGACGTCCTCAGTCATTTGTTCAATTCCCACCACAGCTTCAACAGAGCTGTCGATCTGAAAATGGAACATTTGCTTTTAGTTAAAAATACCTGATCACCTCAAATTTATGCAGGCAAGTTCAAATTCAAATTTTATTTGTCACATACACATATGACATAGTGAAATCCTTTATACCTCTGTCCAACATAGAAGTAAAAACATAATAAAATAAAAATAAATTATAAAAAGGGTTATTTAAAGTATAACTATAAAATGTAATACATACATATATTTATATTTATATAAATACTAGAAAAAAATATATACACATTATTTAGACAGAAGGGATGGAATTATTATCAGACAGACATTGATAGAATTACAGATTAAAAATGACCCAGTGTGAACTGTCCATGTGCTGCTATTAAAGTATTTAAAGTGACTCTGTGCTGTGCTAGTCAAAGTTCATACTGAATGCGATACATACAATTAAAAATTAAACAAACATAGAACATAGAAGACAACCCACATGATAATCTTCTGGGACCTGAGAAGGGTATCGTGCCTCA
>MU551707.1:922053-939868 GCA_024362625.1 Silurus asotus
AATTTAAGGATCTTTGTGTTAAAATTGATGTAAAAAATTGAGTACCTCTGTATGGTTCCATTGATCCTTTCGACTAGACCGTTGGTCTGCGGATGATAGGGTGAGCACAAACTCCTTTTGATGCCAAGAATTTTGGACACATTTTGGTTGATCTGATTATAAAACAAAATTGTTATTTAATTATTGTCAATATAGGTAAATATTTATAGTACATTTGAGCACTGTATGGTATGTTACAGCTTGGATTTACCTGATTAACGAACTCCCTCCCTCAGTCTGTGAGTATGCGTTTTGGTGCCTCAAACTGATTGAAAAAGTTGATAATACAGTTTGTGACCTCCTCTGCAGACTTACTTCTGAGTGGATAAGCCTGTGGCCATTTAGTCAAGTAATCAATTATTACGCATATATATTGATTGCCACTGTCTGTGCAAGCGAGTTTCCCGATCAGGTCCATCCCCAAAAGTTCGAAGGGTTGTGTGACCTTGCAAAAAATATGATAAAAATTACAATTTGATAAAAATATTTAGTAAATTACGTGAGTATTCTATTACATACATGTGCAATTAAATATAACGTGTTCTGGGTGTCAGGGAGGGATGGATGGATGGATGAATAGATGGATAGATAGACAGACAGATAGATAGATTACCTGTATGGGTGTGATTTTGACCTCTTCTTTAATTGATGCTTTAGTGGCCTGACATGCCACACATTCAGCCACGTGTTTAAAAAGAAATGATCAGTAAGCATTAAAAGAAAATAAAGATTTTATTCAATTTGTTAACTTTGATCAGTGTCATTACCCATTTGTTAAGATCCTCGGACATCCCTGGCCAGTAAAACCTTTTGGATATGGCATCTTTCGTTTTTTTTTTTTGTCCACAATGTGCACCAATGCTGCTAGCGTGAAACTCTATAAAGCATTTATTTGCATCCTCTGCACCACAGACAATCTTTAATCTCAGTTCACGGGCAGTTCCTTTGTATCTTCTGTAGTAGAGCTGACTATCTGAATGATATAGTAACAATACAATACCTATTAATTAAAGCATCAAGAATTACAATTATACAGTGCAAATAGAGAAAACTAGACATCTGTACATCGGGTCCGTTGTCAAACAATGTAAAACAATTGTGTAAAAAAGAAAGCTTAGCATAAAATTAAATTATAAAAATAACAGGCCTCTCTTAAATGATCCTTATGAAATAAAATAATATATAGCTACATTTTATTTTGCAAAAGGGTTTTAAAAATAACAATATTGATTTATCACATAGTCTTATGTCAAAATACCTTCGATGTCAAAAATAGCAGCTTTTTTCCGAAAATTTGACTTCTGGTCCTTGGATAATCCCAAAGGATACCCACCGCCAGTTTTGTAGGTTACAATAGCACTATACATTGTAGGATCCATAATCTACAGACCAAAAAGCACAAATGAATAAATAAGGGTTGGCTGTCAAAAGGGTTTTTATTTTTTTGCATAGATTTCGATATCTTGTTTTACTAATTGATAGTATGATGGTAAAAAAAAGTTTATAATTTAAAATTTTAACATCTTAAAATGTTTACATCCAAAGGTAACAAAAGTTTAACAATTAAATGCTTTCCCTCTTGATGTAGACTAACACAGAAAGGACCTTTAAATGTTACAACATATTAATGTGATTTATTCATTATTCATTATTCAACTAAATTCAAGATAGGCAGACACATTTTAATATAAATAAATAAATATACAAATAAATAAATAAATAAATAAATAAATAAAATGTAAATAATTGAAAAAAAAGGAAATTCTTTCACTTTTCTTTTACGTAAGATTTGCAAAGCTGTGATAATCTACCATAGCTGACAAACCAAAAAATGTGAATAGTGTTTAGGAGCACAATACCCTCTAGCATACACAACACATACACAAATCTTTTAAAGTGATTCCTATACTTGTTGTGTTGTTTGCTTTTATTTTGAGGTGGAAAGAGTAATACAATATTCTACTCAGAGGTGTTTGCTTTAACAATGGGGGTAGGGAGGGGGATTCTAGTGTAGTTCGAAAGTGTCCTTTGGAACCAACCCCAATTCAGACAGTGAGCACACGCACTGAACAACTTCGATTCGATGTCATTTGGCTTTCAGTTGGGTCTGCATCACCTCTGCCTGTCCTGTCCGTCTCCTTCTTTCTTTCTTGCCCATCAATCAAATCAGTGCAGTAGTTTGAGTTGCAGAATTTTCCCCCTTGCATCATTTTTATTGTATTTTATTATTCAGTAACAGATATGATTTAGATATAGTTAATTACTTTAAATACTTTAAGTAAAAGTACACAAAAAAACTACTCAAGTACAGTTTCGTGAGTACATGTACGGTAATTTATTACTTTCCACCTCTGGTTTATTTTGATTTCATTTGTAACAAAAAGCTTTTTGAACTTTCATAACTTCCAGCTAGTTGTCTTATAATCTTTGCTACACCTGAAGAATTCAACACGAATGTAATCAACCCCAGTCAACTCTACTGTAAATCTGGCTATAATGTGACAATAGAAACATATTTACCTTTCAAAATGACAAGTCGAAAGAAAGTTGTTAAAAGTTGTTTTCTTCACGTCCTGCTGTTTACACCTGGAAATTATTATTTTACACACTAATATATTGAAAATAAAATGTTAATGCCAATATCTGTCATTAGAGACTAATTACACAGGTAAAACTCCTACTGTTTTGCGCCTCCTCTTTGGCACACGGCATCCCCGCACCCAAGGCAGAGTCCTGATTGGTCAATCCTTGACGTGATCGGGTGTTGGATAAAACATGACACTTTAAATTGAACAGCAAGTACAGCGAGGTTGAAATAACTTTTAAAAAGCATAGCTGTATCATTTTTTTGAGTATTGCATTGGTAAACCTTCCAAATTATTAGAAAATATCTTACTTTCGACTTTGTCCATTAATATTCAATTAATACTTATAAAATTATGTATTTTACACATACATTTCTACTTGTGTAGGTGTATCACAGCAAGTTTAGTAACTGAGTATAAAGGAAAAAGAAATAGAAGGGGGGTAGAATTCAGGCAGGGGGTTTACATTCAGCTTGCCTAAATAATACCCCCCTAAATAATACAGCTGTCCATGTTGTTAGCATAAATGTAGTATTTTACACATACATTATTACTTGTGAAGGTGTATCACAGCAAGTTTAGTACCTCTTCATATGAAGGAAAAAGAAATAGAGGGGGGTAGAATTCAGGCAGGGGGTTTACATTCAGTTTGCTAAATAATACCCCCTAAATAATACAGCTGTCCATGTTGTTAGTTCAAATGTAGTATTTTTTTCACAGCAAGTTTGGTAACTCTGAGTATGAAGGAAAAATAAATAAGCGGGGGTGGGGGGGGGGCTTGGGTTATGTCCATGTTAATAAAAGGAAATTAACCATTTAAATGTTTTTTTTTTTTTTTTTTTACTTGTGTATCCAAGTAATTTAAGTAAGTCTAGGTATTAACGCAAAAAATAAATACACGGTTGGAATTCACGCAGGTGGTTTTAAAAGCAAATAATTACATTCCTGAGTTTATTCTGCAGTCTACAGGAAGCTGTATACGTTTTCTTCAATTTGATCTTTTGGCGTTAGGACCACAAAAACATTTGACACAATCTTCCGTGTTTTTAGTGCCATCTACAGGAATTAGGACGGTACTGTGCGCGTGCACGCGTAGGGGGGTTGATTTCAGACCGGGGGTTTGAATTAGGCACAACACCGGCCATGCACGTGCATGAAGATGCTCCCCGGTTACCATGGCAACGACCCAAACAGAAGAGCGTATTTAAACAGCGTTTTTACTCCAAACTCGTCACACAGAAGATTAACATCATCCACACTGGAGCTCTTTTACCTCAATCACCTGATTAACAGTCACAAAGAGCAGGATTTCACACTTAGTGGATTATAAATCACTTTATTTAGAACATCGCTACCTTTCTACTGCTATTACACACACACACATACACACACACACACACACACACACACACACACACAGATACACAAGTAGATTTTAGTGAAAGCGAATCTGAGAGCAAGAAAATGGCTGAATTCAGCATTTCAGTAGATCAGCTTTCAGTAAATAAGTTCAGCTGTCCAGTGTGTCTGGATCTCCTGAAGGATCCAGTGACTATCCCGTGTGGTCACAGTTTCTGTAAGGTGTGCATTAATGGCTTCTGGGATCAGGAGGATCAGACGGGTGTCTACAGCTGTCCTCAGTGCAGACACACTTTCAATCCAAGGCCTGTTCTACACAGAAACATCATGCTGGAAAAAGTGATGGAGAAACTAAAGAACTTAAAAGCCCAAGCTGCGTTTTGTGAAGCTGGACCTGGAGATGTGGAATGTGATTTATGCAGTGAGAGAAAACGCAAAGCAGTCAAGTCGTGTCTGATGTGTCTGATCTCCTTTTGTGAAACTCATCTGAAAGTTCATTATGAAGTTCCTTCCTGGAAGAAGCACAAGTTAATTGAAGCCTGTGGGAATCTACAAGAGAAGGTCTGCTCTGAGCACCATGAGGTTTTGAAGATCTACTGTCGTACTGACCGAAGCTTCATCTGTTATTTGTGTACAATGCATGAACACAGAGGACATGACACAGTCGCAGCTGCAGCAGAGCGAGCTGAAAAACAGGTGTGTGTGAGAGTGTGTGAGAGTGTGCCAGTCCTGAGTCTTAGTATTAAAATAAACATTGGAAGTTCAGGACAGCCATGTTTGAAGGCCACTAGGTCGTGTGTATCAGTATAACTGGACTTGATTTCTCCTATGACAGCTAGAACAACATTAGCCGTGTGTGTGTGAGAGCTCATGTATAAAGCAGGGGGAGATGCAGGAGAATAATAATATCTAAACAACTATAACTATTTACAGACTCAGCTCAAGGAGGAGCAGAAGAAATTCCAGCAGAGAATCCAGGAAAAGCAGAAGAAGGTGCAGGAGCTTAAACAGGATGTGAACATTAAAAAGGTGAGCAGTGAGCAGAGACGGAGCTGCTCCTAGAAACACACACAACATGGACATCGAGTCATTTAGAGCCCCAGTAAGAGAGTGTGTGTGTGTGTGTGTGTGTGTGTGTGTGTGTGTGTGTGTGTGTGTGTGTGTGTGTGTTCTAACAGCTCAGTGCACAGATAGCAGGAGATGACAGTGAGAAGATCTTTACTGAGGTGATCAGCTTCATGAAGAAAATGCACTCGGAGGTGACCGAGCTGATCAGAGATCAGGAGAAGGCTAAACTGAGTCGAGCTGAACGACTCCTGAAGCAACTGGAGCAGGAGATTTATGATCGTCAGAGGAGAATCACTGAGCTGGAGCAGCTTTCACACACACATGATCACATCCATTTCCTCCAGGTAACACAAAGTGTGTATAGTCTATATAGTCACATGTATATTTCTCCACCTTTCTCCTTCTCCATGATGTTTTTCTTTCTCTCTGTAGAGTTTCCAGTCTCTCAGTGTATCTTCTGGATGTAAGGACTCACCCAGCATCACTGTCAATCAACATCTCTCATTTGATAGAGTGAGGAAATCAGTCTCTGATCTGAAAAAGAGATTTGAGGAACTCTGCCAGGAGAATTTCATCATAATTCATGAACTTGGTGAGAGAAATTGTCCTGCTGGGAATCTTTACTTTCTCTGCAGCATGATGACGAGAGACATTTCATATGACGACATGAACTTATATTTAATCAGGTTTTTTATTTTAGAAAATCTTCTGTAGGAGTGGTAATTAAATTCAGTGTGTGTGTCCTCTATGCTTAATTAATGGTAAAGTAACTGAAAATGAATCAGAAGCTTTTACACGATTAAGACGTGAATAAGCTTCTGATTCATTTTCAGTTACTTTAGAGGATAGAGGACACACACACTGAATTTAATTACCACTCCTACAGAAGATTTTCTAAAATAAAATACTGATTAAATATCAGACACAAACTGGATCACTTTCAACTGTGTTTTTCTCTACAGCTGCAGCAGTTCAGATGATTTTACCCTCAGATCCAAAGAGTAGAGAAGAATTTCTAAAATGTACGTGTAAAACACACACACACACACACACACACACACACACACACACACACACACACGTCTCATTTGATATAGTTTTTTTTTTTTTTTTTATCTGACACATTTCCTTTGTTCATGTGTTTAGATTTCTGTGATCTGACTCTGGATCCCAACACGGTAAATGATTACCTCATTCTGTCTGAGAAGAACAAAGTGGTGACACGCAGTGAGACAAACCAGTCGTACTCTTATCATCGAGAGAGATTTAACTCCTGCTGCCAGGTGTTGAGTAAAAAGAGTGTGTGTGGACGCTGTTACTGGGAGGTGGAGTGGAGCAGTGAGAGAAATGTGTTCATATCAGTCTCATATAAAGACATCAGAAGGATAGTATGGGGTGATGAGTGTGTGTTTGGACACAACGATCAGTCCTGGAGTCTGCAGTGTTCTTCTTCTTCTGCTAGTTTCTATCACAACAACATTATGACTGATCTGAAAGTTACATCATCCTCCAGAATAGGAGTGTATGTGGATCACCGTGCAGGAACTCTGTCCTTCTACAGTGTCTCTGATACGATGAAGCTCCTCCACAGACTCCAGACCACATTCATTCAGCCTCTATATGCTGGATTCTGCCTGCCTTCTTACACAACAACTGTGAGATTATGTGATCTGCAATAAAACATCCGTACCCTAAGTTTCAATTAAAATAAGCAACTTTTTTTGTATGTGGAGCTTTATTCAGAATGTCATTAAAATGTTAATTTGTTACATCGTTTCCTCGTCTTCTGGCAAAGTGCATGTCACCATCATACTGTTCCATAAACTCTCAGAATCACTGCCTTACATTTATTTATATCATGAATATGCATTAAATGATTCTCGATAGCCTTCTCTTCTCTTAACACTATATATATTTATACACGCTGTAAAGTAAACATCTTTATATTTTTGGATGCCACATTTATTTAAAATTTGTATTAAATCCATGTATAAAGTCTTTTTGGGAGAGGTGGAGGGATTTTCTGTATTTCTGTGTTCTGTCTTATGCATTTCCTTGTGCTACCGCTAGACACGCTGGATAGGAGAATGAAAGAAGAGAAAAAGATGGAGTTTGAGCTAGGTGCGAATCTGTAAAGTTGCTGTTGAATAATAAATGCAAAGCTTTGAAATACTTTGTGTCTTGCTTTTACTGAGAGATCTAACACATTGGCGATGAGGATACTAAGCTTGAGTACTGACTTTATTTAATGACTTATGATGTCTGTGAATGTTTTAGCACCAACGTTACTGCACTGCCCGGGGCCATTCGACTTGTCAAGTCAAGGCAAGTTTATTTCTTTGCCGCTTTTCACAACAGACATTGTCTCAAAGCAGCTTTACAGAAATCAACAGTGAAGGTGAATGGTGTGTATTTATCCCTGATGAGCTGCCGTGGCGACTGTGACAAGGAAAAACTCCCTTAGATGTAATGAGGAAAAAACCTTGAGAGGAACCAGACTCAAAAGGGGAACCCATCATTTGGGTTGAGTTTGATCATAAATCTTTCAACAATACAGAACACTGGAGAGTGAGAACTAACATGAGCACTGGAGTATAAGATTATAAGTCATGTTCTTTCTACAGTCTTATACAGTCTTTATGGTTGTAAAAGTAGGAACTACTGAGCTTAACATTTGTGATCATCACAGGTCCAGCATCAGCTTCTCCATGCTAGAGCCTTTAAAAACTCCAGGAGGTCCAAGTCAAACTCAACAAATGTAGTGGGATCCAATTGGCACTGGTACGTCTCTAGATGGTTCAGGATGTTTGCGAGTTTGGCATCTACTTCTTCAAAGGTGCAAAATCTTCATGAGGTGGGACGTGACTGGAGCTGGTAAAACCTCAGGAAGCCTCGGGATGGGGAGAGAAAGAGAAGCAGTGGAGAGGAATTAGCGTAGCTGCTGTTCATGATATTAACAGCACAAGTTGATAATGTGCATGTGATCAGATGTTCTGGAGCACAGGTTATGATTTGAGATGTATATTATGTGTAGGCTTTGCTAAAAAAATACTTTTTAAATCTACACTTAAACTGGGTGAGTGTGTCTGAGCCCCAAACACTGTCAGGAAGACTATTCCAGAGTTTAGGAGCTAAATTTGAGAATGATCTACTGCCTTTAGTGGACATTGCTATTCTAGGAACTACTAGAAGACCAGAGTTTTGAGATTTTAGGGAGCGTGACGGATTGTACCATGTTAAAAGAATGGAGAGATACATGGAGATAAACCATTTAGGGCTTTAAAAGTAAGAAGTAGTAGTTTGTAGTCAATTCGAAACTTAACAGGAAGCCAGTGTAGGGACGATAAGATTGGGGTTATATGGTGATATTTTCTTGATCTTGTGAGAACTCTGGCTGCTGCATTCTGAACTAACTGAAGCTTGTTTATTAAAGACGCAGGACATCCACCTAGAAATGCATCACAGTAGTCTATTCTGGTCTATTCTGAACACATGGACGAGCTTCTCTGCATCAGATAAGAGATAACATGTTCCTTAGCTTAGAAATATTTCTAAGGTGAAAGAAGGCTGGTTTTGTAATATGGTTGATATGATATTTGAAAGACAGTTACTGTCTAAAATAACTCCCAGGTCTTTTACCGTTGAACTAGTGGTTTTTGGGCCGATGAGCAAAATCTCCGTCTTATCAGAATTTAATAGTAGATAACTGAGTATCCAAGCTATCCAATCGCATATTTATTTAACACACTCAGTTATGTGAGCTAATAGAGCTGTATCGCCTGGTTTTGATGAGTCAATAGCTGGGTATCATCAGCATAACAGTGGAAGCTAATTCTATGCCTTCTAATAATATGTCCTAACGGAAGTATGTATATTGTGAAAAGCAGGGGTCCTAGAACTGAACGCTATAATTTACTAGCATTAGCCTGAATAGCTTTCCATTTAAGGCCACAAAATGGTAACGATCGGACAGGTAGGATTTAAACCAGCTTAATGCCTGTCCCTGTATGCCAATGTAATTCTGTATATTTATTTATTTATTTATTTATTTATTTATTATGTGTGTTTATGTATGCCCCGGCCCCTCTGTCAAATTTTTAGAACCCATTGTGGCCCGTGAGTCAAAAAGTTTGCCCATCCCTGATCTATAGTGTCGAATACAGCACTAAGATCTAGTAAATTTAGCAGCGAGATGAAGCCTTGGTCTGAAGCTAAAAACAGGTCATTAGTGATTTTAACTAGAGCAGTTTCTGTGCTATGATGGGGCCTAAAACCTGACTGAAACTCTTCAAAGATATTGTTCTCTTGCAAGTGGGAACATAACTGGGCTCTTTTCTAAAATCAATGAGAGATTTGAAATGGGTCTGTAATTCGATAGCGTGTTTGGATCCAGATTAGGTTTCTTAATTAGGGGCTTAATAACTGCAAACTCAAGGGATTTAGGGACGTGACCTAATGATAGTGAGGAGTTAATATTATTGAGAAAAGGCTCACCAGCTGTATGTAACACTTCTTTCAATAGATGAGTTGGAATAGGATCTAACTGACATATTGTTGATTTAGCTTTGGTGATAACATTATACAGCTCTTCCTGTCCTATACATGTAAAACATTGTAGTTGTGGAGTTGTAGGTAAGATTGTGTCAGGTGATGCTGGATAGTTAAAGTCCTCACTACTTAACAGGGATGGAACACATTTTTCAAATACCTGATTTGTAGCTAATTTAGCTACTGTACTGACAAGGAACCTGGAATTGTTTTTGTTGTTTTCTACCAGTTTGCTCAGGTGTTCAGCTCTAGCAGCTTTCAGCGCCAAGTAAAAGATATTGGATAATATTCTGAAACGTCATTTTACTACCCATGTAGAGGCAGACTTTGAAATATAAAAAATGTAATATTACTTTGTTTTTTAACAAGGCAACTGAGGAAACATGACATTTCTTCCTCTCACTTTAAAAATGTCAGTTAACTAATTTCCTTAGGATTCTGGTCTGTTCTGCCCTTTTCTTCTTATCTGCCCCACCAGATGTCGCCAAAGTGTTTCCGAGAACCTCATTAGTGCCCAGTGCTTCCACCTGTATATCAGCCATTTTTGTATTTAATTTGCTTGGAACAAGCTGGTGGTGACGTGCACTTGGCCAGAAAGCGAGGAAAAGATCTATAAAATGAAAATTAGAATACAATTCCGAATTAAAAGTGACAAAGTTTTTTACTCACATTACTAATTTTATTTCAGATCATATAATCTCACAGTGGATCCTTTACCACTGTATAAAGTGGCTGCTATATAGTACCTGCCTATAAAGTCGTTTCGGTTTGTGTTGTGGGTGCGTTTGCGCTATGTCCGCGAGCGAGCAGCCGTACTTCCGGGTTTACGTGCGGATAGTGGCAAGGTAGGAGCTGTTGGCAGTAAATGTTTTGTAATATGGTCTATCACACTGGGTCTTTATGAAATTATTTCATTTAAGGATGGACTGAGGAGCGTTGTGGGGAAGCCGCTAAGCGTTTAGGAAGACGCGCTTAATAAACGTCTGCATCCGTGCCTCGTGAGTCGCCGTACAGGTGTGTGGATGCTGACGTCATCATTATTAACGAGGTATGGGCTTTAACAATCAGCTGATTAAAGTGTGTCTTCCCTGTTAAAGGTGCGGGTCAATGTGCAAGGGACGTTACAGTGGGCTGCTATAGTGGGCTTTTCGCTTGCTGTGTGTCTTTTCTGTGCTATGTGCATCGTTTACACAGTTTTGATGTTGGCTTGACTGTCTGCGCTACATCTGTGCTCTGCTTTGTCTGCTTCGCTCTGCGTTGTTTGCTTCACTGGGTTCAGCTGGACAGTGTTAATTTACGTTCCTGTTCTTTGGGGCTCCGTGTTACTTACATTTTGGCACCAGCTGATTAACATTTGGCTGCTCTTGTATGCTAACAGTTTCTTGTTGCAGCATTTAACTACCTGCAGGAACAGCTGGACCGAGGACATGTGCTTATTTACAACGGTAGTGTGAGTAACTGATTTAGAAGTGACGTGTTACAGGGTAGTCAATACCTGATTCTTTGTGTTGTGATTCAAATTTACTTATTTTTGGGCATTAGTTTTTAGTTTATTTTCCTAACCTTATTGGGTTAAGGTTTCCCTACTTTAATGGGACTCTATCTATATCTATTTTGGTTCCTATTCTTTTTATTGGTTTGAATTTTTGGTATAATCTTTTTTTTTTTGGTTTTAAATTTTTGTTTAATTTTTTTTTTTTTTTTTTTTTTTAATGAATGTAGTTATTTTCTATTTCTTTTGTGATCTGTTAAGTGCTTTCTTTTGTTTGTGTCTCTGTACGAATCAAGTAATGAGCAGTTTTTGGGCTGTTGACTGTGTGATTGCTTTTTTTAATTTGTTTTTAAATTACTTTCGTCTTCTCTTTTGCCTTCAGGAGTGGGGTGGCCAGTGGCAGCAGATTAGCATCTTGTGGTGGTGGGTTCCTTACCTGATTGCAGTGCAGTGTTCACAGTGAGGTATGGTGTGCTGTGGTGCGTGTGCACGTGTGAGTGTTCTCTCTGCTTAGGACCCTGTGTGCTCTCTGCTTAGGACATTAGGCCTTCTCCCACTTTGAAGTGTTTGTCTTTTCTTCTGTTTTTATTATTTGATGTAGTGAATAAAATGTGATTATTTTAAATAAAGGTTTTTTTTGCTATTCACTCAAGTCTGATACTTGACCCAGTCGTGACGAACCTGTGTGCTTTAAGGTTGAGGGCAGTCCCGGAAATAGCCCCCGGGTGACGTAGTCGGTACAAATTATTAGTTGGTAACGCCGCAGTTGGCGTAGCCGGTACAAGTTACGAGTCTACGACGCCACACCACCTATCCATAATCCAGCGTCTAGAGGCTGAGTGAATGTGGTGTGGTCTCTGTGGAGAAGCTTCATCCTATCAGAGACTGTAGAAGGACAGAATTCCTGCACTGTGGTCCACATATCCTCCTATACTGGAGGATGAAGGAACCTTGTGATTATAATTGTTGTGCCAAAAACAAAGAACAACGCTCCAGACTCCAGGACTGATTGTTGCATCCAAAAACACACTCATCACCCTGTCCCCTCCTGCTCATGTCTTTGAGACTGATATGTCCATTTCCACACTGTTCTTTTTCTGTTCCGCTGGATTGTATTTGTGCAAACACTGCGCCCAACCTGTTATTTGCATCCATTAAAATTGAACTGCTTTTTTTCTTCACAGCTTAATCCCTTCTTAAACGTCAAATTTAAAGGTGAATTTTTGAAGGACATTATTTCGTAATCTATCGGGAGGCAGAGTAAGCACTTCGTTATATATGAATTGTTTTTCATGCAGCTGTGGAGAGAAAGAGGAGTCCGAGACGAAAAGGTATGAAGCGAAATAAATGTGTGTGATGAACCAGACCAACATTAACCTACACATACATACAATAACGGACGGGGAGTGTGAGTGAATGAGGGGTTTATATGGGTGCAGGTGATTAGTGAGTGAATGAGGGGTTTATATGGGTGCAGGTGATTAGTGGGTGAATGAGGGGTTTATATAGGAGCAGGTGATTAGTGAGTGAATAAAGGGGTTTATATGGGAACAGGTGATAGTGAGTGAATAAAGGGGTTTATATGGGAGCAGGTGATAGTGAGTGAATAAAGGGGTTTATATGGGAGCAGGTGATAGTGAGTGAATGAGAGGTTTATATAGGAGCAGGTGATAGTGAGTGAATAATGGGGTTTATATAGGAGCAGGTGATAGTGAGTGAATGAGGGGTTAATATAGGAGCAGGTGATAAGTGAGTGAATAAAGGGGTTTATATGGGAGCAGGCAGGCACGTGCACAGGTAGGGCTCAACCTGTGCAGAGCACATGCCCTTTTTGCCCTTACATTCCGAAGTGGCCTTTTTTTGGTGGTGTTACTAAATAATCTTGATATAAAAAAAAGGGAGGGGGGTGCCCTTTTTCAGTTTCAGCACATGCCCCTCAAAAGGTCTGTGCATGGCCCTGGGAGCAGGTGATAGTGAGTGAATAAAGGGGTTTATATAGGAGCAGGTGATTAGTGAGTAATTGAGGGGTTTATATGGGAGCAGGTGATTAGTGAGTAATTGAGGGGTTTATATGGGAGCAGGTGATTAGTGAGTGAATAAGTCTCAGGTGTGTTCAATGAATGAAGCCAGGTGCTTTAGAGAAAGCAGAGGCAATAACAGCCCCCAAAGGGGGCGTGGCAGGTGGATTCCTGACAATAATGTGGGTTTGGAATGATTCGTAAAATTTGTATAATTGTAACGAGTAACGTTATTACATAAAAAAGAACATAAAAAAATCTATCGGAGTAAAAGTATTAAACTCATCGAAAATATGTACTGAAGTAAAAGTGGAAGTAGGAGAACAAAAAACAATACTTCAGTAGAGTACAAATACGCCTTTTAGTACTTAAGTACAGTAGTGAAGTCAGGGCAGTGCACAGACCTTTTGAGGGGCATGTGCTGAAACTGAAAAAGGGCACCCCCCTTCCTTTTTTATATCAAGATTATTTAGTAACACCACCAAAAAAAGGGCACTTCGGAGTGTTAGGGCAAAAAGGGCATGTGCTCTGCACAGGTTGAGCCCTACCTGTGCACGTGCCTGAGTGAAGTAGTTCTACTTCGTTACTATACATCTCTGACGTTGACCCCCTTCTCTTAAGCAACGGAGTAATGTCGCCCTCTTCCGAGTGTCAGGCCATGCGGAGCCCACTGCATTGATTGGCAGCAAACAATTATCAAAGACAAGTAACCACAAGTCGAATGGCATGGCAGGTTCTCCCGGTCAGGGCAGGAACGTTGTCGGTGCTGAGACATTTACAGACATTATTAGTCAGTAAATAAAGTCAGTACTCAAGCTTAGTATCCTCATCGCCAATGTGTTAGATCTCTCAGTAAGAGCAAGACACCAAGTATTCCAAAGCTTTGCATTTATTATTCAACAGCAACTTTACAGATTCGCACCTAGCTCACACTTCATCTTTTTCTCTTCTCTCATTCTACTATCCAGCGTCTCTAGCGGTAGCACAAGGAAATGCATATATATATATTTTCATGATATACATGATATACATGATATATATGAGAGAGAGAGAGAGAGAGAGAGAGAGAAAGAGAGAGAAATAAATGTAAGTCAGTGATTCTGAGAGTTTATGGAACAGTATGATGGTGACGTGCACTTTGCCAGAAGACGAGGAAACTTTGTAACAAATTAACATTTTAATGACATTCTGAATAAAGCTCCACATACAAAAAAGTTGCTAATTTTAATTTAAACTTAGGGTACTGATGTTTTATTGCAGATCACATAATCTCACAGTTGTTGTTTAAGATTTCAGCCAGAATCCAGCGTATAGAGGCTGAGTGAATGTGGTGTGGAGTCTGTGAAGGAGCTTTATCATATCAGAGACGCTGTAGAAGGACAGAGTTCCTACACTGTGATCCACATACACTCCTATTCTGGAGGATGCGGGAACTTTCAGATCAGTTTTAACTTTGTTGTGCCAGAAATTAACAGAAGAACAAAAACATTCCAGTCTCCAGGACTGATTGTTGTGTCCAAACACACACTTATCACCCCGTCCTTTCCTTCTGATGTGTTTATAGGAGACTGATATGTACACATTTCTCTCAATTCTCCACTCCACCTCCCAGTAACAGCGTCCACACACACTCTCTTTACTCAACACATGCCTGTAGAAGTCAAATCTCTCTGGTTGATCAGAGTACGACTGCATTGTCTCACTGCGTGTCACCACTTTGTTCTTCTCAGACAGAATGAGGTTATAATTTACTGTGTTGGGATCCAGAGTCAGATTACAGAAATCTAAACACATGAACAGCAGGAACATCAAATATTAATCACAGAATATTGAAGTGTGTGTGTGTGTGTGTTTTACACGTACAGTTAAAAAAATCTTCTCTGCTTTTTGGTTCTGAGGGTAGAATCATCTAAACTTCTGCAGCTGTGGAGAAAAACACAGTTGAAAGTGATCCAGTTTGTGTCTGATATTTAATCAGTATTTTATTTTTGAAAATCTTCTGTAGGAGTGGTAATTAAATTCAGATTTTTATATAGAGACTCTCTCTCTCTTTCTCGAATCAGAAGCTTTTACACGATTAAGACGTGAATAAAAAGTGTAACTGTATTAAAAATAACAGTAATAACAGGAAGTTCATGTCGTCATATGAAATGTCTCTCGTCATCATGCTGCAGAGAAAGTAAAGATTCCCAGCAGGACAATTTCTCTCACCA
Organism: Silurus asotus; assembly: GCA_024362625.1. Classification (NCBI taxonomy): domain Eukaryota; kingdom Metazoa; phylum Chordata; class Actinopteri; order Siluriformes; family Siluridae; genus Silurus; species Silurus asotus. The sequence goes on from MU551707.1 coordinate 937,376, forward strand.
AGTTCATGAATTATGATGAATTTCTCCTGGCAGAGTTCCTCAAATCTCTTTTTCAGATCAGAGACTGATTTCCTCACTCTATCAAATGAGAGCTGTTGATTGACAGTGATGCTGGGTGAGTCCTCACATCCAGAAGATACACTGAGAGACTGGAAACTCTACAGAGAGGAAGAAGAACATCATGGAGAAGGAGAAAGGTGGAGAAATATACATGTGACTATATAGACTATACACACTTTGTGTACCTGGAGGAAATGGATGTGATTGTGTGTGTGTGAAAGCTGCTCCAGCTCAGTGATTCTCCTCTGAAAATCAGAAATCTCCTGCTCCTGTTGCTCCAGGAGACGTTCAGCTCGACTCAGTTCAGCCTCCTTCTGATCTCTAATCAGCTCCATCACCTCCGAACGCATTTTCTCCATGGAGCTGATCATCTCAGTAAAGATCTTCTCACTGTCATCTACTGCTGTCTCTGCACTGAGCTGTTAGGACACACACACACACACACACACACACACACACACACACACACACACACTTTTACTGGGGCTCTAAATGACTATGTCCATGTTGTGTGTGTTTCTAGGAGCAGCTCCGTCTTTGCTCACTGCTCACCTTTTTAATGTTCACATTCTGTTTAAGCTCCTGCACCTTCTTCTGCTTTTCCTGGATTCTCTGCTGGAATTTCATCTGCTCCTCCTTCAGCTGAGTCTGTAAATAGTTATAGTTGTTTAGATATCATTATTCTCCTGCATCTCCCCATGCTTTATACATTAGCTTGCACACACACACGGCTAATGTTGTTCTAGCTGTCATAGGAGAAATCAAGTCCAGTTATACTGATACACACGACCTAGTGGCCTTCAAACATGGCTGTCCTGAACTTCAAACTCAAGCACATTCCAATGATTATTTTAATACTGAGACTCAGGACTGACACACACATACACACACACACACCTGTTTTTCAGCTCGTTCTGCTGCAGATGCGACTGTGTCATGTCCTCTGTGTTCATGCATCGTACACAGATAACAGATTAAGCTTTGGTCGGTACGACAGTAGATCTTCAAAACCTCATGGTGCTCAGAGCAAATCTTCTCTTGTATATTCCCAGAGGCTTCAATTAACTTGTGCTTCTTCCAGGAAGGAACTTCGTAGTGAGGTTTCAGATGAGTTTCACAAAAGGAAGCCAGACACATCAGACACGACATGACGGCTTTGCATTTTCCCCCACTGCATAAATCACATTCCACATCTCCAGGTCCAGTTTCACAGAGCGCAGCTTGGGCTTCGGAGTTCTTCAGTTTCTTCACCACTTTTTTCAGCATTTTGTTTCTGTTTAGAACAGGCCTTGGATTGAAAGTGTGTCTGCACAGAGGACAGCTGTAGACATGCTTCCAATCCTCCTGATCCCAGCATTCATTTATACACACCTTACAGAAACTGTGACCACACGGGATAGTCACTGGATCCTTCAGGAGATCCAGACACACTGGACATTTGAACTGATCTACTGAAAGCTGAACTACTGAAATGCTGAATTCAGCCATTTTCTTGCTCTGAGATTCACTTTCACTGAAATCTACACTAACTGGGTCTGTGTGTGTGTGTGTGTGTGTGTGTGTGTGTGTGTGTGTGTGTGTGTGTGTGTACAAAGTGTGTAATAGCAGTAGAAAGGCAGCGAGGTTCTAAATAAAGTGAATTATAATCCACTAAGTGTGAAATCCTGCTCTCGGTGACTATTAATCAGGTGATTGAGGTAAAAGAGCTCCAGTGTGGATGATGTTAATCTTCTGTGTGACGAGTTTGGAGTCACGCTGTTTAAATACCCTCTTCTGTTTGGCTCGTTGCCATGGTAACCGGGGAGCGTCTTTGTGCACGCGCATGGCCGGTTAAGTCTGTAGTATGTTTATGCTAATAATAAATCACATTGCTAACTGGCTTCTATAAATTGTGGTAAAATGGTTATAAATAATGTACACATTTAAATAAGATCTGGAGAAAAGCTGAGTATCAACAACAAGCGGGTTCGTGTGTATTTTTTATTAACATTAATTAAAGCACCTCCTTTATATAGATAATAAATATACAAATTGACGTTTAACACCGGATATTTTAAGTAAAAACGTACCTTTAGGTCGTTCCTCGGTGTATAAATCCACTACAATGTCGCCTAATGTGGTTTCTAGCAAAACAGCCATTCTCGTTCAAAATTGGTTCAACGTATTGCGCATGCGCGCCCAAAGCGCGTTTCCGAAATCGCAGGACGCGTGTCCAACAGTGGAATTGCGTGTGCGCAGGCGATCGTTCATTGCATAATTTTCATTATTGTCTGAAGTGATCTGGATGCGTCCAGACAGGATTATTAAACAACACATAACTCTGTAATATTCACATCCTGCATTAGATTTATATTTAGAGCTTTTATTACATTTCAAATACAAATAAACAAAACTCATTACAGGAAACACTTAGTACCAGAGTCATAGCAATAC
>MU551707.1:939923-980838 GCA_024362625.1 Silurus asotus
AGACTTTATACATGGATTTAATGCATATTTGAAACCAACGGATGGATAGATAGATAGATAGATAGATAGATAGATAGATAGATAGATAGATAGATAGATAGATAGATAGATAGATAGATAGATAGAACATTGTCATTGCATAGTACAGGAACAGAGCAACGAAATGCAGTTTGGCATCTACCAGAAGTACAAAAAGTAGCAATCGTGCAAATAATGCAGATAAATATGTAGCATATGTACAGCATGTGATAGATTATTTATATATATATATATATATATATAATATACAAAATCATAGACATTTTACAGATTTGAATGATGTTTTTATCTGTACGATCAAAAAAGACAGTAATTTAAGTTCGTTTCCTCATTATGAGGGAAAAACTCACAAAACGCCACCCAGAGGATTAATTGTGTAAAACATGGCGGATTTGGTGTTTGATTTGAGACTTTGTGCAAAAATAAAACAAAAGTTTACTGATCAAAATGATTTTTTGGTGGAGTTTATTTATTTATTGTATATCTAAGTAAAGAAGGGACGCCGTGAACAAGTGTATGTTTCGCTGGAGGTTTTAATTGTATTAATACATATATATTAATACAAAACTAATTAAAAATGTTGTTACCGAATGAATGTGTCCAGGCTGAGGATCCACATATAGAACACAAGCAGAGAAAAGATGATAATCATCATAAATGTGTCTGTTCTCAGTCATGTTTACATCACTGACTCCCTCTGTCTCATCCACGTTAACCCCAAACTTCTTACTGCCTTCTGCCTGCTGATTCTTATCTCAGTAAAGAATGAGAGTCAGGACTTTATACACTAGCGGATTGAAAAAGACGCGCATTAACAGGAAATCGGTTGTTCGGCTGAAATCGGCTCGCAGTGAAAAAAAGATATATATCAGTGGATTTAAACTAAAGTAACGAGCCGGTTTTGAAAATGTAAGAAGTAAAAATTACAGATATGTGTGTACAAATGTAATGAGTAAAAGTAAAAAGTTGTCTGAAAAATAAATAGTGGAGTAAAGTACTGATACCAGAAAAATCTACTTAAGTACAATAAAGAAGTATTTGTACTCCGTTACTTCCCACCTCTGTATTTGTGTGCGCTTATTAGTCCGGAAAATACGGTACATCCTCATTCATGTTCTAATATGGAGTCAAGCTGTGGCTTTGACTGAATCCCTAAGCAGAACCAATACTTACAAAGTACTGTGTTCTCAACATAAAAAAGATCATTGAGGAGACTAAAGAGTGGAGCTGAGGTTAATCTTGAACTCCTCTGGACTTGAGACATTGGGAGGCATGCAAGATTGCACCACCATCATCCAATTTATTTACAATTTACGATTGTACTCTTAAGCCCCACCCCCATTCATGCACCAGTACTCCCTCCAAGAATCTCTGGTGGATAACAAATTTCATACACATACAAGGTTCATTCGTTGTTAGGAGCTATTTCATGTTCTATTTGCCTGCTAACCGGAATAGAAATCCTTCAATTCCAGCCATAATAATAAAATCCCATGTTATGAAATCTACAGAATACAACTTTTACTACATAACAACGTCTATATCATTTTATGGTCTCATTATCAACCAATAAACTCACACAGCAGAGCAAATACAGCTCAAGGAAGCATAAATGTACCTTCATTAAAATCAATATGCTGGCTGACAAGTACCTTCTTCGTATATGGGAGGTTTTTATTCCCCATTTGGGCAAGTTTTTAGTTTCATTACTCTTTAGAAGCTCTTAGCACTGGGACGCACCTGGCAACCTTACACCTTACAACAAACAGTTGAGGGCTTTGTTTGCAAACAATAATAAAGGAAATAATATATTAGGATATATAGGATATTCAGAAAAAGTTGTTTTATTGGAGATTGCTTGAACAGCGATGACAGCGACCTGCTGCTGACGTTTTGTCTGCACCACGTAACATTTTAAACATTATTTCCAGCCAGTTGCATTATGGAAACATGATTGATAGAAAATGTAGCTAATAAGTGCATGATTCTAACGATATATAAGAGAGGTTTTTATTCCCCATGTGGGCAAGTTTTAAGTTTTATTACTCTTTAGAAGCTCTTAGTGGTGTAAGAATTACAGACTGCCTCAACCCAAAATCCACCCCAAGCTATATCAAAATAAGCTCATCCTCAAAACGGAGGACCTCAAATCGGAGACGTTTATACAAAAAATTACCAAGTCAGAGAACTATATGGAAAAAAAAAAAAGACAGAATGCAGAAAGAGATCACATTTCTGAAAACTAACAACAGTATGCTTAAATCATCTGTTGAATCCTTGTTTAATGATTTGGAGGAATCTAATGCTGCCTGTCAGTTTCTGATAAAGAATGGCAGAATTGAGGAAAATCTCAGTAAAAGGTTGGTAGACGTCAATAGTGAAAACTTTGACTATACTGTTAGATTTCCAGTAGCACCAATTCACGTAACTAAGACTGTGAGAGCTAACAAAAAGGGGGAAGGAGCCAATGGTCTCGACTCTGGTCAGAGGGTTTAGCCCTAATAAACTAGAAACCGTGATCAAGAATATTTGGAAATTTAATCTTGTAAAACAGGATCCCTTAGATTTTCTGAAAAATACGGAACAATATGCTGACATTTACAAATATACGGATGGTGACACATGCATTTTGTTAACCCTTTGTTTGCCTGACACCTTGTCTGGAGCCTTAACTCAGAAAGTAAAGAACAGAAATGCAAATAAGTTCGAGAGGAAACAGGCACTGCTTGAAGTGTTAGGGCTGATGTCAGTTAACATGGATAAAATAGCTGCCATTTACATGCGAAAAGGGGAGCACCAAGTGGGATTTTCTGAGCGATTATTTGATGCCTTTAAAACTTTCAGTGGCAATCCTGATATTACTCAGAATGACGTCAGCTTCAAATCTGCCTTGATTAAGAAGTGTGATCCCCTCACCCACAATGCTATAGCAATGCATGTGACACATTTATCTGAATACAATAAAATTATTACTAAGATGATACAGTTTTACAGTAGTAATTCTAGTTCAAAAAGACGTCTCATCCTGTATCAGCGCTAGGTGTTGAGAAGCCAGATTTTAAGATCACGGAGGAATGTGAGCAATTGAAGTTGCATCATAAGCAAAGTACATTTTGTTCCTTTTGCCGTAAGATTGGCCACGTAGTCCACAAATGCTGGTCTTTTGGAAAGGGACGTCCACCACCCTATTTCCTTCGATGCAGAAATATGCGTTCTAATAACCCAGATCAGGTAACTGTGCATCTAAAAGAAACTTTATGTGAACTCACAGCAGTATTCAATAAGGCTATGGGGTCTGTAGTAAAATGGTTAGCTGTCCCCTAAGAGTAAAAACTCTGTTTGCTAATGTTGCCTCGGCCCCGACAAAGATTTCTGTGATGTCAAGTAATATTTAGTTTAAAGCAACTTTGAAATTAAGCTTATATTGTTAAAATTACAGTCCTTGCAGTTGTTCTTATGGAAACATATGCTATAAGTTACACGTGTAACAAACATAGATGTAGACTAATGTGAATTTAGTTGGTGTTGAACAGTTGTTAATGTGCTCAAGTGCATTAAGGCTAATGTAGCTAAAGTTTCTACTGTTGTGTATTCATTAAGATTCATTGTGATGTGTAGTTGTTAATGCACTGTAATACATTTACACCAAAGTAGTTAAAAATTGTCACATACGACTGGATTTGGGGTAGAATTGTAGCATTTAGGCCTTTCAGAGCTGTAAATGTTAACCATAATCAGTGTTCTTATGTTGGAGATTTAAACTACAATTGGATAATGATCTAGCTAATTTTTGTCCTACGAGACGTTTTAAAGTGACTGCAGACAAGCTAAGATAAGAGGAAAGGTCTAAGCTTGTATGTTGATAGAAACCGTTGAGCAATAGAACAATTGTTTAGTCATTAGATTATTCAATCTGTGTGTTAACTATGTTGAACCAATCTCTCAAGGTGGAATTGTATGGGTTATTTCTACCATATGTAACACCATCAATACCACAGTAAAGAGTAGAGTTAACTGCTGAATTTTGACATGTAATGCTTCTCCCCACAGCATTTAGAGGTGCTACAGCTTAAACTTAACTGATGCTTTGGTAATGGGCTTTCATCCCATTCAATGTTTATTTATTGTTAATGTGCCCAGTGTTTTCAGAGGAAACTCCAGATACACTGAGATCTTTTATGTGTGAAAAGGGGAGGTCGGCAATTCTTTCTGTTTCCCTGAGTTTTTCAGAATCACCAAACAAAAATGGCTGAACGGATGGTAGCATTGTCCTTTCCAGTGATGAGAATGCTGCAAGAATACACAGAGCAACAACCAGCACTTCCTGCTGGTTCGGTGAAGACAAGACCATGTCAACAGACATCATTTTAACCAGAAGAGCAATTAGTTTGATAAAAAATATCCCAGAATTGTATTTTTGCTATTCCAGTTTAATTTGGGATGTAACTTTTAAGATCACTGTATGTATGTATGTATGTTATATTCCTTATTATTGGCCAAAAATTATGTTGTATGTGTTCCATGTTAAGATTTCAGACAATTCTAAGATCACTATAGGACATTCCCATCGTTTATGAAAGACTTTACTGTGTGTGTATGTAATTTTCCCTTTTTTTGACAGTGTATTATGTTCTATTGTACTTGTTTTATGTTAAGATGTCAGATTGCGTATGATTCAATATTCAATGTAGGATGCCTCTATTGGTTATGAGGGTTCCTGAAGGCATGCCGAATTCGATGAAGCGATAACTGGTGTACATGAGGTGAATGTTCCAATGACGGGTAAGATTCTCTGAGGGAGGACAACCTAAGGCAGGGCTTCACCGCCACTAGGCACCTGCCTAAGACAGGAGGTGTAATCTGTGTAAAGTGAGTGGATGTGATGCTTCAGGGCCAAAAGCATCAAAGGGGGGACTATAAGAATTACAGACTACCTCAACTCAAAATCCACCCCAGGTTATATCAAAATAAGCTCATCCTTAAAACGGCTAACATTTCACAGAAGTAGTTATGTAGAATTTCAGTTGTATCAATCAGAATCATAGACTTAATTTAATCAGTCTGGGAGAAGCAGCAACCCCCAAGGACTATCTCTAACCAACAGGTATCTGAGACCCAGCCTTTTGTTTTCTCACGCATGTCCTATATCTAATTTACATTTAAAGGATAACTCTGGTCTATACTTCAAAGGGAAGAACAATATAAAATATCTGGGCAGAGTTTGCTCTGGGTTCTTTCTGACTCCGATAAACCCAAAGTGCTTCACCTGGCAACCTTACACCTTACCACAAACAGTTAAGGGCGACCTGGTGATTTGCTTTAGTTAATTTGATCTGAGCTATTTTACATCTGCGAGTTAAATATATTACAGTTTTTTACGATTTGTACGTTTGTTTTTATAATAGAAATGTTAAAAAAAATGTGTGTGTGTGTGTGTTGTTGGACACACTCCTGCCTGTTTAAATGGCCATCTATTAATATGAATACAGTCTGTATAAATGGTCATACCCGTTTAATAGCTTGTCTGGCTACCTGGCCATTACTATGAATGCAGTCTGCATGAATGGCCACCTCAGCAGTTCAGCAGGTGGCTCTCAAACAGGGGGAGGGAGAAATGGACCAGGCATAGTCACAGATAAACGTTTGTAGGAATCTCATTTTTTATGGTATCTTCATTATATTTGAAATATACACTAAGACATAATGTGGCTTTCAACCCAGTACTTCTCTGGATTGCTCCAAGACTGATTTCATTCATTTATGTATCTATTAAATAAATAAAAACATTAGATAAAGGGAATATTTATTCAAGGCCCTTCAGCATCTATAACTTGTCTTTTCGAGCAGCAGGTTGTCTAGAAGGAGACGATGTGGATGCCCCAGGAGTGTCGAGGATTGAAGAGGGGTAGTTTAGGTTAGTTAGTTGTTTAGTGGACTGAAATAAATTGCTTTAGCGAAGATTCGCAAATAGATGCATCTTGTGTGTGTGTTCAATTGGAGCTGAAGCCAATGCACAGCAGCAGCAGGATAAGAGCGATGTTGGCGTAGAGATGCAGAGCTCCGAACACGTACTCATTGGGTTTTAAGCGACGAGTTCGGCCCTCCAACAGCGTCCTAGTTCTGTATACCAGGAACTTCACATACAAACACATTTTCATTAGCAGTGCATTCACAGATTTTTTTTTACTTTACATTTATTTACAACTTAGTACCTTTGCAGACGCAATAAAAGTGCAGTAGTATTACTGTAACACACACACACACACACACACACACACACACACACAGAGTGAACTCACCAGCATGTAAAAGATGGCTAAGATAGCAGCAAACAGCATGATCTGCAACTCAACCTAAAGACAGGAAAGAGGAAATACACTCTGTTATTGTGTTCTACAGTTTGTTCAGTATGTGTGTTTCACTGTGTATGTGTGTGTCACAGTGTGTATGTTACACTGTGTGTGTGGGTTACAGTGAGTGTCAGTACTTACAAGGTGAACGCTGACGATGATGGCGGTGATGATGCCTGTGATCAAAAGCAAAATGCTCAAAACACAGACCAAACCAGTACTGGAAAGAAGGTCTACCTAAACACATGCACACACAGACTTGTGCAGTCAGAAGTCAGTTTCACACACGACGTACCCTGAACAGACGGGTTTCATTTGATAAGGCAGAACAAAGGCGTGTTTTTAGAGCCCCTGTCTGGTATTTACCTTGGTCTGGAAACTGAAGACTGTTATGGCCAAACACGCCAGCAAGATTATTCCCAGATACACGAGCATGCCATTCCCCTTGTAATAACTAGAACCAAAGAAACAGGAGAGTGAGGTTTCATACACTGCTAATTAACACCGCCATCAAATTAAGTTCTGTTTTACACACACACACACACTTTATAGTAAGAGTACAGTGAGAGTACAGTATGAGTATAGATAGTGTACTGTAAGAGTACTTTAAGAGTACTCTTAGTAGTGCACGAAAATAGAAGAGTACTGAAAGTGTACAACAAGAGTGCTGTGAGTATTGTATGATAAGATTGGAAGATTAGGAGTACTGTAAAAGTACAGTAGGAACACTGTAAAAGTACAGTAGGAATACAGTAGGAACACTGTAAAAGTACAGTATGAGTATTGTAAAAGCACAGTAGGGATACTGTAAGAGTACTGTAAAAGCACTTAAGGAATACTGTAAGAGTAGTGTAAAAGTACTTTAGGAATACTGTAAGAGTGCTGTAAAAGCACAGTAGAAGTACTGTAAGAGTGCTGTAAAAAAATACAGTAGGAGTACTGTAAAATTATAGTGGGAATACTGTAAGAGAACTGTAAAAGGACAGTAGGAGTAATATGAGAGTACTGTCAAAGTTCAGTAGGAGTACTGTAAGAGTATTGTAAAAGTACAGTAGGAGTACTGTAAAAGTACAGTGGGAATACTGTAAGTGTATTGTAAAGGTACAGTAGAAGTACTGTAAGAGTATTGTAAAGGTACAGTACAAATACTGTAAGAGTGCTGTAAAGGTACAGTGGGAATACTGTAAAAGAACTGTAAAAGTGCAGTGGGAGTCCTTTTAGAGTGTTGTAAAGGTACAGAACGAATACTGTAAGATAACTGTAAAAGTACAGTAGAAATACTGTAAGATAACTGTAAAAGTACAGTAAGAGTACTGTAAAATTACAGTGGGAATACTGTAAAAGTACAGTAGGAGTAATGTAAAAGTACTGTAAAAGTTCAGTAGGAGTACTGTAAGAGTATTGTAAAGGTGCAGTACAAATACTGTAAGCGTGCTGTAAAAATACAGTAAGAGTACAGTAAAAGTACAGTGGGAATACTATAAGAGAACTGTAAAAGTACAGTAGGAGTACTGTAAGAGTATATTAAAGGTACAGTTTAAATATTGTGTGAGTACTGTAAGAGAACTGTATAAAAGTACTTTAGGAATTTCGGGTGTAATAATAACTTCATATATACAACCAATTTTCTCATATAAAAGTGTAAAAACACCGGCTTACCCAACCGCCTTTTACACCACATTTATCTGATCAGCTAAAATGTGATGTCTTTGATGTTGCTTTCTTGTGTTCGAACTGTGATTCAATTAAAATCAGTGTTGTTTCTATAGAGTTTGAACAATGGACATGTCCGGAAGCAGCTTTACAGAGATAAAGATTATAAAATATGAATTTATATCTAAGTGCCAATAAGTTTATCCCTAACAAACGATGAGTGACTGTGGCGAGGAGAAAACCCCCTGAAATGGTACGAGGAAGAAACCTTGTGAGGAACCAGACTCAAAAAGGAAATGTGGGTGACACTGAATGTCTATATATTATGAGACTAAGGAAGCTAACAGGTCACAGGAGCAAATGACCTCCAGGATGGCATGGTGTCCTGAGGAGATGTTAACGTGGTGTCTGACTTGACTGTTATCTATAAATACACACAACCTAAAGCACTTTGGGTCTGGTGTGAGTGCACATCAGGAGCAGATTTAGGTGAGAGGGCGTGGCCTAGAGTTTGAAGGTGGAGCTATATTCTGTACAAAGTCAGTGTGTGTTTGTGTGTCTAACCATGATACTGTTCCTGCCGTAAAGGACATAGTAAGAGTCTGTGGGAGAGAGAAGTTTAGTTAGCCGTGCTCGTTTCATCGTCTACACTCGTTTATCAGAGAAGACAAGAACGGAGGGAATTTGGTGTCATTTCCACACTTACGAATATGAGCAGGAGAAACAGGTTCACAGGAAATCGTCTCCTGCAATAGAAAGAAGTGTAGAAACACAGTTAGACCGAGTGGTCTGGTGCACACGTTACTGAACACGGCACATCACGGGGCCGATCGACTCACCGTTTTTCACAGCACTCCAACAAGATGTACACGCAGAAAAACATGGCGCTGTGGAGAGAAACGCCACATTTATCGTTATAATCATCATCATAATCAACAGGATCTAGTTTCAATTTGTGTCTGTATTTAACATGAAGGAATGAACTTACAGAGAAAACCAGTAAAACAGAGGATTCTGGATGATAAAGAGATGCACTGGATCGCTGTAAGACACAAACACATGTGTGACGTGTGTGTGTGTGTGTGTGTGTGTGTGTGTGTGTGTGTGTGTGTGTGTGTGTGTGTGTAATAGCGATGAGTTGTGTTTATTCTGCACATCAATGACACTCACGTGAACGTGAACATGGCTGTGAACGAGGTTACCACGAACAGCTGAATCACCAGAATCAGAAAAACCTGCGACACCGAAAAAACACAGCGTCTTATAGAACAACGAACAGGATGTGGCCAAAAGTATTGGAACGCCCAACTTTTTCCCTCCATATTAACTTCTTCTCAGAACTGTTCTCACCAAGTCAGAGGCACACAGGGATGTCTTTTTCTTTTCTTCTCTTAAACTTAAAACCTAAACCTGTTTCTTTTAAAGGAAGTGGAAGATCTCCTGCTACAGAGCTTCAATCATATTGGACACCTTTGGGGTGAATGTGAACACTGACTGCACCCCAGGCCTTTTTACGTGATCGCAAATATCCACGAAAATCTAGTGGAACATCGTCCCAGAAAAGTGGAGGTTTTTATTATTATAACAGGAAACAGAGATGTGGAAATGGTAAAAAAACGATTCACATAGAAACCATATGGTCGGGTGTCCACATACTTTTGGCTACACAGGGTATATAAATACTTTTTAGAACATATGCTCAGTACGAAAAACATAGGTCTCACCTTTCTTATAAACGCATGCCGGGTACTTATATTTTTCCACGCTGCACCATGGTAAAGGGCCCAGAGGTCGCCTGAAAGCATATCGGTGGAAATAAATCCTTTTCCAGCTTCTGGTAGCTTTTCTTTTGGGTAGGTATGAGGGGTGGAATGAAAACCGTACCCCTGATTTTGGGGATTTGAATATATTGGAAGGAGATCAGACATAAACATGATGATAATGATGAGGAGGATGCTGTGAAATATAAAAACAGTTTCAGAAAAAGAATCAATTAATCTATCTATCTATCTATCTATCTATCTATCTATCTATCTATCTATCTATCTATCTATCTATCTATCTAATCTAATCTAATTATGTGCACTACTTAGGTTGGGACTCTTGACCCCTATGTAGTGCACTTCATATACATCAATGCGTTTGAAGTTCAGCCTGTGATTTATTCTGTAGGTGCTTCAATTATTCTTAATCTTATTTAGAATTAAATAGTTTACATCTTTATAATCGAGTTTTGTTTTCTTATCATTAAGAAATACAGCTGTAACAGTTGGTGTGTAAATACTAGGAGTGTAAAAGAAAAAAATTTGAAAACAATTTAATACGATTATCTGCGCATGCGCCTTCAACGGCGTTGGAGCGAGTCCACATAACTAGGTTATAACTACATAAACTAGGTCCTCTTTATAGCATCATTGGGACTCCACGGGTTTAAACACCACCCACATTATACATTAAAGTTTCTCTGGGCCGCGTTCATCTCTGTCTTGAGTTCTAGAGAGTTAAAAGCCACCAAGAAACCCAGATTTGTTGTTTCCGTGTAAAACCACGTGATCCCGCATCATCAAAACGCTGTAACAAACGCTTCCAACTTCTACCCTGCGCACACGCGCGCGTCCATGTTGCCCAGTAGCGAACGCGCGCGTGTGCGTAGTGTAGAAGTTGGAAGCGTTTGTTACAGCGTTTTGATGATTCATAAAACCAGGAGCACCACAATCTTGAGAACTGCATGACATCCACTAAAATGATCCAGCGATTCATCTAAAAGCGAACGCCCCATGTTTTACACAGGTGTAAGCTACAGTGCTGTTGAACGAATGTCAGTGATGCTGGCTCTCCTGCGCATGCGCAGACTCACAGCTGGATAGTCATGCTGGCCATGGATTAATTCGGTTTGACCAATTTCACTACGAATTCCTCAAATAAAATGCCCTGAGGCTAAAATAATAAAAGAAAAAAACACGTGTGGCAATGTGCTCAATATAAGTAACTGAAAACGACCTTTCACGTGTTTTTCTATTCATTACCAGAATGTTTAAACGTCATTACAGATGTGCATGAAATAACGCTTTTTGTTGCTCGGGTAAAATGTGCGTACCTTCTGTTAGCTCAAACAGCGCAGACTGAGAGATGTGTAGTGATGACGGTGTAATAGACCCTTTTGTAAAGACACTAACTCATTGTGACGTCTTTTGTGGGCGGAGCTTAAGTGGAGGCAGAAAAAAGTCACCAATTCTAGCTATGAAGTTTTGTTCTTTGTTCTTTTTTCTTTTTTAACAATGGCTGGTCACACAAGTCTGTGGCATGGCAGGCCCTCACTGGGAAGGGAGGTGGTGTGGGGGATTCATTCTAAACTGTCTGTTTGTCCCCCTGGCAGTCCGTTCCCAAGTTCTTCGCCTGTCATCCTGGGTCAAACTGCACAATTGACTTCATTAAGAGGTTCTGGTGGCCAAATATCTGGGAGAACATTAAGACATTCATGTCTCCCTGCACTGGCATCCTCCAGTGCTGCACCACCCACTGCCTATCCCTTACCAACCTTGATCCCACCTTGTGCATCTTTTGGGTCAATAAGAAAACCTGCCCCTTTATGTGGAATCCTGCAAACTGTCCCAATGCTACATTGGGCTGTTTTCAGATAACCAGTAGAGTAAACCCTGTCACCTATCACCTATACGGCCCCAACCTATTTAAATTAACTTATCCATTTGGCCATTTTGCACATGGCCGAACTCTCAGGTCCTCTAATCATGTCTTGCTTGAAGTGCCTAGAACAACTTTTGTTTTAAGTTCATACAATTTCTTCTTTTTTTTAATGATATTGTATATTTTACTACCCTTATGTTAATTCAATTTTATTACTATTTTGCACATGGCCTCTTCACTTTGTTCAGCACCTAGGTTCTACCTGGTAGATCATAGGTGCTATATAAATAAAGATTGATTGATTGATATCAGTTACTGTTACCCAGGTCATTAAAGATTAACTCTAATTTTGATGCATCTCTCCTAATGCCTGTTCTTACCTGTGTTTTCTTTTCCACAGGTTTCCCCTCCCTGCCCCTTCATCATCAGTGGTCAGCCGACCTACACAGATCACCAGATACTGGACTCGCGCCATGTACAAAGATCACTGCAGCATCTAGTGGACTGGAAATGTTATGCTTCAGAGAAAGGCTCCTGGGTCTAAACCTGGAATATCTTGGACCCTGAGCTCATCAGGTAATTCCACATTTGTCTCCTGATAATCCCATCAGGAACATTGGGAGCCATTCTCGGGGGCTACGTTTTCTGTCGTTTGTTTCTCGCACGGTTCTATATTTTTTCCAGAGTGAATTTTGGATTTTCAGTTGTCACTTTGCCAGGAGGGAATCTGTAATTAAATTGGAGTGTTTAGTGTTATGCCTCTGCTTTCCTTTGGCCCGTACAGCATTATTTATTTTCAGTGAGAATATGTTTTCTAATGTTTTCGAAAACCCGCTAAACCTGGACAGGTAAATTTGTGTATATAAGTGTGTATAGTTCTTAGATTTTTATCATGCCCAAACAAAATCTTGGAGAGGTTTTCCATGCGATCTATGATGGCTGTGGTGCCTTTTCTGATCAGGGAAGAATCACACAGCACACAGAATGGTGCATATGTTCGTCTTCAGTTTATTGCAGATAACAGAAAAGTATATATTTACAAACTGGAAAAAAAACTTACCTAAAACTGTTCCCGATTGGGTAAGAAGACATAGTAACCAGAGATGTGAGAGCCCAGATAAAGACTTTCCATGTACCTTACATACTCTTATCGTAAAGACCCTATAGACACTTAACCGATAACAAAGGAATGTGTTTAGAGAACCAGTGTGAGGCCCATCTTAACACTAACAATAGTGGATAGAAGTTTTTACATTGTTTTGGGACTTTAGCAACTAAACTGCAGTTTGAATTGCATTGGACAATATAAATTGCTAACAACAAAAAACTAGTTAATCATGTAGCACTAGTAATGGCATAGACGCAAATTGTATTTTCATTCCCATGCTGAGGAGTATATGCTGGAATTGTTTGGGATGTTTAATTCTGGCAGTAAAAATAAGAAATTTCCTACCTGGCAAAAAAAAAGAAAGATTTTTTCTACTCTGTAGCATAATCATGTAGATGTAGTGCATCACTACATTGTGTTAATTACATTGCTATGTGCCAGTTGTGGTAATTGTGGTGTAAGATTTGAGCCGGTTGTTCTTAAAGTAAATATCTATCTTTATAAATACTCATCTTTGTGAGATATAATCATATCGGTTGTTCATTGTGTGTAAAAGGCTTTTTACTTATTACATTTTCTCATTGTGAATAATGTGAATAAATGCTTTGGGAATTGTATGTAAGTTGTGCACCAACAAATCCACAATTGAGTGTGGTTTGGTTTTCTTTTGCTCTAAAACTATTTTGTTCATGAAACGGTTAAAAGGGGAAGGTCATGACCTCTGTTTTTGTGCTTCTCCTCTGTTACACAACCAGAAGGTGACTTCTCACTTTGGAGAAAAAGTAACTCAAAGAGTCTCATTCCTGCATTGTTTCTCTTTGTGTCTGTGGGTGGGTTTATGAAAATGGCCAAAGCCAGTATTTCAGTAGATCGGCTTTTAGTGGATCAGTTCAGCTGTCCAGTGTGTCTGGATCTCCTGAAGGATCCAGTGACTATCCCATGTGGTCACAGTTTCTAAAAGGTGTGTATTAACGACTGCTGCGATCAGGAGGATCAGAAGGGCGTCCTCAGTCCTACAGCTGTCCTCAGTGCAGACACACGTTCACGCCAAGGCCTGTTCTACACAGAAACAACATGCTGGCTGAAGTGGTGGAGAAACTGAAGAAGACTGAAGTCTGAGGTGAGCAGTGAGCAAAGACATAGGTGCTCCTAGAAACACACACAACATGGACATCAAGTCATTTAGAGTCCCAGAAAGAGTGTGTGTGTGTGTGTGTGTTCCCCATCAGCTCCATGGAGAAAAAGCGTTTGGATGTGACTGAGCTGATCAGAGATCAGGAGAAGGCGGAACTGAGTCGAGATGAACAACTCCTGGAGCAACAGGAGCAGGAGATCTTCAGAGGAGAATCACTGAGCTGGAGCAGCTTTCACACACACACGATCACATCCATTTCCTCCAGGTAACACAAAGTGTGTATAGTTTATATAGTCACATATTTCTCCACCTTTCTCCTTCTCCATGATGTTTTTCTTTCTGTAGAGTTTCCAGCCTCTCAGTGTATCTTCTGGATGTGAGGACTCACCCCGCATCACTGTCCATCAACATCTCTCATTTGATAGACTGAGGAAATCAGTCTCTGATCTGAAAAAGAGATTTGAGGAACTCTGCCAGCAGGATTTCATCAAAATCCCTCAACATGGTGAGAGAAATTGTCCTGCTGGGAATCTTTACTTTCTCTGCAGCATGGTGACAGAAGACAGAAACATTTCAACAAAACAGACATTAATGATTTTATATGATTATATGAACTTACTGTTATTGTTCTTCTCCACTGGAATGATGATTTGATGCAGTTACACTTATTACTCCTGTATTTATAGTGTTTTCAGCTACTCAACTATTAATAACGGACACACTTACATTTATTCCCCCTTTCTTACAAAGAGAGAATGACAGAGTTCATAAGTCACATAAACAACATCATTCATTCATAACATTTATTCAGTAGTGATTAATTACCAAAGCAGCTCATTTCCTTTATCAAAATATGTCTCCTGTTTCTCCACAGCTGCAGCAGTTCAGATGATTTTACCCTCAGAACCAAAGAGCAGAGAAGATTTTCTGACTGTACGTGTAAAAAACACACACACACACACACACACACACACACACACACACACACACACACACACACACACACACACATCTCACTCTCCATCTTCAGTACATGTTTTGATATATTTTTAATATTTGACACATTTCCATTGTTTATGTGTTAAGATTTCTGTGATCTGACTCTGGATCCCAACACAGTAAATTATTACCTCATTCTGTCTGATAAGAACAAAGTGGTGACACGCAGTAAGACAAAGCAGTCGTACTCTTATCATCCAGAGAGATTTGACTCCTACTGTCAGGTGCTGAGTAAAGAGGGTGTGTGGAGCAGTGATGGTTATGTGTTTAAATCAGTCTCATATAAAGACATCAGGAGGAAAGAATGGGGTGATGAGTGTTGGTTTGGCAACAATCAGTCCTGGAGTCTGGAATGTTCTTCTTCTTCTGTTTATTTCTATCACAACAAAGTTAAAACTGATCTCAGAGTTCCATCACCTTCCAGAATAGGAGTGTATGTGAATCACAGTGTAGGAACTCTGTCCTTCTACAGCGTCTCTGATACGATGAAGCTCCTCCACAGACTCCACACCACATTCACTCAGCCTCTATACACTGGATTCTGGCTGCCTTTTTATGGAACAACTGTGAGATTATGTGATCAAAAATGAAATATTAGAAATGATATATTGTTTCATGAACATTACGAAACTTTACGTTTTTATTCAAATAATATTTCAAATAAAGAAGCAAATTTTCCAACATTCTCCATCAGAATCTTTTTCCCAAATACATTTAGAATCAATTAGATTGAGAATTTTGCAGAATCAGAATCATAATGAATCAGAATCTGGTTCAGTCAGAATCGGTGTTAGAATTGTGTTTCAGTGATCAGGTACATGAGGGAACAGGAAATTTGATGGTGAACTCTGTGTTGAACTGTTTTTGTATCACTGTACATATTGTTCACTCAGTGAACAATATGTACAGTGATACAAAAAATATAAAGATGATGATCTGATTATATTTTGTATTTTATTTGATTCATTTTACATCTATGTATTTTATCCTCATATAATTATACTTATATAATTGTTTCCAATTTGTATTCATTTATTGTCATTTGTTGTAAGGATGTGGCAGGAATGACTTGTTCTACTTTTGGACACCAGGTGTCACCATTTTCTCCCATGTTGTTTTTCCCCACTGTCCTCGTTAAAGCTTTGCCGGGATTCGAGTCCCGAGTCACTTCAGTCACAACTCAATCAGCTACTTGTTGCTACAGTTTCTTGCTAACAAATTAAACAACTACATGTTGTAATTTACAATTTGTATTGATATCTGTTGTTAGTAAAAAGATAACTCAAGTGATACGAGTAAGAGAAGAGGTAACCTGAATGAATCCGGATTCACTCATCTCAAGCACACATACCGTAAGTACACGATTAGGCGCGCAAGTACAACGACAAAAAACAGAAGAGAAAAGAAGTGGAAAGAAGAGAAAAGAAGACGGCTGAATTGAAAGCAGACAAGAAGTTAGTGAGATCACAACACTTAATTTATTTAAACATTGGGAGGTAAAACCCATACATTATCTCTCTCTCTCTCTTCCTCTCTCTCTAATCACTGTTCTCGTGGTATCTCCAGTTCTTTTTTAAAGTTGTACAATATTTATAACAATTTTACTTAATTGTATAGAATTCAGTCAGCAATGTGATTTATTATTAGCATAAACATACTACAGACTTAGCCGGCCATGCATGTGCACGAATAAGCTCCCCGGTTACCATGGCAATGACTCAAACAGAAGAGGGTTTTTAAACAGCGTTTTGACTCCAAACTCGTCACACACAAGATTAACATCGTCCACACTGGAGCTCATTTACCTCCATCACCTGATTAACAGTCACCGAGAGCAGGATTTCACACTTAGTGTGTTATAATTCACTTTATTTAGAACCTCGCTCCCTTTCTACTCCTATTACACACTCTGTATATATATATACACACACACACACACACAAACACACTGATACAGGTAGTAGATTTCAGTGAAAGCGAATCTCAGAGCAAGAAAATGGATGAATTCAGCATTTCAGTTGTTCAGCTTTCAGTAAATCAGTTCAGATGTCCAGTGTGTCTGGATCTCCTGAAGGATCCAGTGGCTACCCCGTGTGGTCACAGTTTCTGTAAGGTGTGCATTAATGCCTGCTGGGATCAGAAGTATCAGAAGGGGGTCTACAGCTGTCCTCAGTGCAGACACAATTTTTTCTTTTCAAGGCCTGTTCTAAACAGAAACAATATGCTGGCTGAAGTAGTGGAGATACTGAAGAAGAATTTAGAAGCCCACTGTTACGCTGGACCTGGAGATGTGGAATGTGATTTCTGTAGCGGGAGAAAACGCAAAGCCGTCATGTCGTGTCTGATGTGTCTGGCCTCATTTTGTGAAACTCATCTGAAACCTCACTACGAAGTTCCTTCCTGGGAGAAGCACAAGTTGATCGAGGTCTCTGAATATCTACAAGAGAAGGTCTGCTCTGAGCACCATGAGGTTTTGAAGATCTACTGTCGTACCGACCGAAGCTTCATCTGTTACTTGTGTACGATGCATGAACACAGAGGACATGACACAGTCGCAGCTGCAGCAGAACGAGCTGAAAAACAGGTGTGTGTGTGTGTGTGTGTGTGTGTGTGTGTGTGTGTGTGTGTGTGTCAGTCCTAAGTCTCAGTATTAAAATGAGCATTGGAATGTGTTTGAGTTTGTAGTCCGTGACAGCCATGTTTAAAGGCCACCAGGTCGTGTGTATCAGTATAACTGGACTTGATTTCTCCCATGACAGCTAGAACAACATTAGCCGTGTGTGTGTGTGTGTGTGTGTGTGTGTGTGTGTGTGTGTGTGTGTGTGTGTGTGTGTGAGAGCTCATGTATAAAGCATGGGGAGATGCAGGGGAATAATAATATCTAAACAATAATAACTGTTTACAGACTGAGATGAAGGAGGAGCAGAAGAAATTCCAGCAGAGAATCCAGGAGAAGCAGAAGAAGGTAAAGAAGCTGAAACAGGCTGTGAACATTATAAAGGTGAGCAGTGAGCAGAGACGAACTGCTCCTAGAAACACACACAACATGGACATTGAGTAATTTAGAGTCCCAGTAAGAGAGTGTGTGTGTGTGTGTGTACTAACAGCTCAGTGCACAAACAGCAGTAGATGATTTGGAGGTGATGGAAGATCAGGAGAAGGCTGAACTGAGTCAAGCTGAACTTCTGACGCAACAGGAGCAGGAGATTTTTGATCTTCAGAGGAGAATCACTAAGATGGAGCAGCTTTCACACACACACGATCACATCCATTTCCTCCAGGTAACACAAAGTGTGTATAGTCTATATAGTCACATGTATATTTCTCCACCTTTCTCCTCCATGATGTTATTTTTTTTAGATTTTCCCGTCTCTCTGTTTCTTTTCTGAATGTGAGGACTCACCCAGCGTCACTGTCAATCGTCTCTCACTTGATGGAGTGAGGAAATCTGTCTCGGATCTGAAAAAGAGATTTAAGGAATTCATCAAAATTCCTCAACTTGGTGAGAGAAATTGTCCTGCTGGGAATCTTTGCTTTCTCTGCAGCATGATGACGAGAGACATTTTATATGACGACATGAACTTTCTGTTATTACTGTTATTTTTATTACAGTTACAATTTTTATTCACATGTTAATTGTGTAAAAGCTTCTAGTCATTTATAGAGGACACACACATATTTATTCACACTTTCCTACAGAGAGAGAGAAAAAGAGAGAGTGTCTCTATAAAAAAATCTGATTAAATATCAGACACAAACTGGATCACTTTCAACTGTGTTTTTTCAGCACTTGATGTTTCTTTTATGTTTCTGTGTCTCCACAGCAGTTCAGAGGATTTTACATTTAGAAACAAAGAGCAGACAAGATTTTCTTCACTGTATGTGTAAAACACACACACCCACACCCACACGTCTCATGACTCCAGATCTTTTGATTAATATCTAATGATTGTTCATGTGTTTAGATTTCTGTGATCTGACTCTGGATCCCAACACAGTAAATTATTACCTCATTCTGTCTGAGAAGAACAAAGTGGTGACTCGCAGCTGGACAAAGCAGCCGTACTCTGATCATCCAGAAAGATTTAACTCCAATGAGCAGGTTTTGAGTAAAGAGAGTGTGTGTGGACGCTGTTACTGGGAGGTGGAGTGGAGCAATAAGGACTGTGTGTTAATATCAGTCTCATATAAAGATATCAGGAGGAAAGGACGGGGTGATGAGCACTGGTTTGGAGGCAACAATCAGTCCTGGAGTCTGCAATGTTCTTCTTCTTCTCTCTGTTTCTATCACAACAACATTATGACTGATCTCAGAGTTCCATCGCTGTCCAGAATAGGAGTGTATGTGGATCACAGTGCAGGAACGCTGTCCTTCTACAGCGTCTCTAATAGGTTGAAGCTCCTCCACAGTGTCCAAACCACATTCACTCAACCTCTATATGCTGGATTCTTTCTGCCTTTTAATGGAACTGCAAAGTTATGCCCTTTCGAGTGAATCATTTAAAAAAGTTTTTATTTATTTATTTATTTATTTTTTATTCCAAGGAACTGTGTATAAATATTTTCCTCACTCTCACACTGCATTAAAGATAAATGTACCAGATGGTCTACATAAGTGTTATTTCTATATAATCTGATGTTTCAGATGAGGTTTCAGATGAGTTTCACAAAATGAAGTCAAACACACCACACAGGACGTGACAGCCTTGTTTTGTCTCCCAGTACAATAATCCTGCCAGCATGTTGTTTTTGTGTAGAACAGGCCTTGGAGTGAACATGTGTCTGCACTGAGGACAGCTGTAAATGCTCTACTGATTCTCCTGATCCACTTTTAACAATAAACGTCTCAAAGCAGCTTTACACAGACAATGTGGTAATAAAAATGAATCTGTATGAGTTTATAACTAAGTTTGTCCCTGATGAGAGAGCCAGTGGCGACTCCCCAAGATAGCATTGGTGCAGTTTTGTTTTTCTGGACTGTCCAGTTACTTTCTGGTACGGTGTGTTTGATAGAGAGAGAAGTAGGAGGATCAGAAAAACAGGATGGTTATGCAAACTCATGTTAACCATTTCATTTCCTCTTGGTATATAAATATTACCCATGTAACATGTAACTACACTTACTAGGATACATTTCTTGTAATACAGACAGAGTTTAAAGTTTCTGGGTTTTTTTTTTTTTTTGGTGACACCTCAAACACAACTCTCAGCCACATTGATAAATTACAATTGTTACAATTGCAAAACTTATTCAGTGACATCTTTATACAATAAATTCTAAAAATTTTAAGCTACAGCTTTATTTCTGACTGTTACAAAGCACTCACACTAGAGATTCTTCCATATATGTAAAGGAAATGTCAACATATCAGTGATTGAAGCCTTTTTATAAACTGTTTATGTGGAACATTCAAATTCCCTGTAAATAAGCTGTTGTAATGGAAATGATTCATGTACTGATAGCTGAAAGAAAGATTACTCAGATTCTGAGAGAATGAAGGTGGTCAGAAAAAAATAAAGTATTTTATTAATTTCACGGTCCAGTGTAATGTGACACTGCAGATGTTTGGTTATAAATGTTTATGTTTGTAATGACTATTAGATTATTTTTTTATGTTTTTTTGTCAACGTGCTTAATCATCATCTTCTTTCGGCTGCTCCCATTATAGGTCGCCACTGCGGATTATCTATCTCCATACCACCCTGTCCTCTACATCTGCCTCTTTCACACCAACTACCTGCATGTGTTCCCTCACCACATCCATGAACCTCCTCCTTGGCCTTCCTCTTTTCCTCCTTCCTGGTGGCTCCATCCTCAGCATTTTCCTACCAATATAACTCATGTCCCCCCTCTCCAAAACGTCCAAGATGGGCTGTCCCTCTAATAAACTCATTTCTAATCTTGTCCATCCTCGTCACTCCCAACGAAAACCTTAACATCTTCAGCTCTGCTACCTCCAGCTCCGCCACCTGTCTTTTACTCTATGCCACTGTCTCTAATCCATACAAAATTGCAGGTCTCACCACAGTCCTATAAACTGTTCCTTTCATTCTTGCAAATACCCTACTATCACAAATCACTCCTGACACTCTTCTCCAACCACCCCACCCTGCCTAACACACTCTCCATTACTTTGCACTGTTGACAGGAAAGGGCTCAGGGCCGATCCTTGATGCAATTCAACCTTCACCTTAAACCAGTCTGTCTTTCCTACTGCACACTTCACTGCTGTCACACTGTCCTCATACATGTCCTGCACCACCCTCACATACTGCTCTGAGACACCAGACTTCCTCATACAATACCACAACTCCTCTCTTGGCACCTTGTCGTACGCTTTCTCTAAATCCAAAAATACACAATGCAATTCCTTCTGTCGTTCTCTATACTTCTCCATCAACATTCTGAAAGCAAATAAGGCAAAAAAAAAGTGCTGCTCTTCCTTGGCATGAAACCATACTGTTGCTCACAGATGGTCACCTCTTCTCTCCTGGCTTCTACTGCTTGCTTCCACTACTCTTTCCCATAACTTAATGGTGTGACTGATCAACTTAATTTCCCTGTCGTTACTGCAGGTCTGTACTCCTGTCCATGTTGTACTCTCCCTTATGCTTATAGATCAGTACCAGCACACTTCTTCTCCATTCCTCAGACATCCTCCCACCTTCCAGAATCCTGTTAAAGAATCTGGTTAAAAACTCCCCTGCATCTCTCCTAAACATCTCCATGCTTCCACCGGTATGTCATCTGGTCCAACTGACTTTCCACTCTTCATCCTCTTAATCGCTGCTCTTACTTCCTCCTTACTAATCCTATCACTTCCTGCTTCACTATCCCCACATCATCCAACCTTCTCTCTCACTCATTTTTCTTGTTCATCAGCTGCTCAAAATACTCCCTCCATCTTCTCAACACACTCTCCTCACTAGTCAACACATTTCCATCTCCATCCTGTATTGCACTAACTTGCAACACATCCTTCCAAGCTCGGTCCCTCTGCCTGGCTAATTGGTATTAATCCTTTTGTCCTTCCTTAGTGTTCAATCTTTCATAGAGCTTCTCATATGCCTTTTCCTTGGCTTTCGCCACATCCCTCTACACCTGCTGCCGCATTTCCTTGTACCCCTGCCTAATTTTCTCATCACTCTGTCGATCCCAATTCTGTTTTGTTAACCTCTTTCCCCTTATGCTCTTCTGCACTTCCTCATTCCTCCACCATGTCTCTTTACCTCCCTTCTATTTCCAGATGTCACACCAAGTACTTTTCTAGCTGTCTCCCTCATAACTCCTACAGTAATTTCCCAATCATCCAGCACCTCTTCACCAACACAGAGCCCCTGTCTGACTTCTTCTTCTACTCTCCTCCTCTTCTTCTTCATCTCCAAAACCATCCTACAGACCACCAGCCGATGCTGTCTAGGTACACTGACCCCTGCCAACACCTTACAGTCTCCAATCTCTTTCAGGTTGTATCTCCTACATAGAACATAATCCACCTGTGTGCACCTTCCTCCACTCTTATACGTCACCCTATGATCCTCCTTCTTAAAATAGGTGTGCACCAATGCCATTTCCATCCTTTTAGCAAAATCTACCACCATCTGCCCTTCCACATTCCTCTCCTTTAGTCCATACATTCCCATAACCTCCTCATTACCTCTGTTCCCTTCACCTACATGCCCATTAAAGTCTGCCCCAATCACCAATCGTTCATTTCTAGGTACACCATCTACCACTTCATCTAATTCACTCCAGAATTTTTCCTTCTCCCTTGTGGAGCATAGGCACTGATGACATTTATCATCATCCCTTCAACTTCCAGCTTCACGATCATCACCCTATTAGAAACTCTCTTCACCTCCACTACACTCTTACTGTACTCTTCCTTCAGAATCACCCCTACACTATTTCTCTTTCCATCCACACCATGATAGAACAGTTTAAACACCACCTCCGATGTTCCTGGTCTTACTCCCTTTCCACTTAGTCTCCTGAACACACAACATATTTACCTTTCTCCTCTCCATCATATCAGCTACCTCTCTGCCTTTACCAGTCATAGTGCCAACATTTAAAGTACCAACCCGAACATCCACTCCGTCTCCTTTTTCTGCCGTATTTGTAGACGTCTTCCTCCTCTCCTTCCCCTCCTTCAGCCAACAGTAGCCCAATTTCCACCAGTAACCCGTTGGCTAACGATACCTGTGGTTGTCGTTGTTAACCCGGGCCTCGACCGATTCGGTATGAAATTCTTATGTGTTATTCGCATATTCGATTTGGCACATGTTTTACGCTGGATGCCCTTCCTAACGCAACCCACCCCATTTATCTGGGCTTGTGCATCCCTAATGGCTGGGTTTGGCGGCGTGCTTAATATGGTTTATTAATTATAGACATAAAGTTCCCTCAGTGGACAGTAGAGGGAGGCAACCTGCTGTTTACTGTAATGGAGTTTTATTTTGTACCATTACCATTCATCATGCAGCCATTACCAGAGTCATCACAATAATGAGAGCAGAAACCCTCTTTCTGTCTCTTCATTCTGTTTTAGAGAAACTGCACTGTGCTGTGCTATTGCCATGTCACAAGAAGGATGTAACTGTGAGCACTCTTTTACACATATGCAGGCAATTCAATCAAGTAACACATTTAGATATAGTTTAAAATGAGCTCAATAACATAAGGGCATTTTATGCCTCAGAACATAAAGCAGTCATACTTTACATATTGTGGTAAATACTACACAGTGACCCCTTACATTAAATTGGTGGAAAAAAAACAATAAATTGAGCAGTACTGGCAATATGAGAACCAGGAACTTTAACAGTTTCCCACAGATGTCTGTCATTAAATTAGATTAGATTACATTACATTAGATTAGATGAGATTAGATAAGATTAAATTTAATTGTCATTGTGCAGGATACATATCCCAAGTGCAGAAACATACTCAAATGGGTTAAAGGTTTTCTGTTTTTATTCGAAAGTTTAGAAAAACAATAGAAAATAAGCAAATTTGATATAACAAAACTGTCCATGGCAAAGACAATGAATATACGAAATCACATTAAATAATAAATCAGGTGTAATTGCCTGATGTGCGCATCATGGCGGATTTTGGTGCTTGATTTGAGACTTGCAAACTTGAGACTTAAGACTTACCTGATATTTCAAGTAAAATATATCGGATAAGATTCTATAACAGCATTTTACTACCCATGTAGAGGCAGACCCTGACATATAAAAAATGTAATATTACTTTGTTTTTTTAAAAGGCAACTGAGGAAACATGACATTTCTTCCTTTCTCTTCAATAATTTCAGTTAACTAATTTTCTTAGGATTCTGGTCTGTTCTGCCCTTCTTTTTCTTTATATCAGTATCAACACTTATCTGCCCCACTAGATGGCGCTTAAGTGTTCCAGAGAACCTCATTAGTGCCCAGTGCTTCCACCTGTATATCAGCCATTTTTGTATTTAATTTGCTTGGAACAAGCTGGTGGTGACGTGCACTTTGCCAAAAAGCGAGGAAAAGATCTAACAAATTAAAATAAGAATACAATTCTGAATTAAGAGTGATAAAGTTGTTTACTCACATTACTAATTTTATTTCCGATCATATAATCTCACAGTGGATCCTTTACCACCTATCCATAATCCAGCGTATAGAGGCTGAGTGAAAGTGGTGTGGACTCTGTGGAGAAGCTTCATCCTATCAGAGACGCTGTAGAAGGACAGAATTCCTGCACTGTGGTCCACATAAACTCCTATTCTGGAGGATGAAGGAACCTTGTGATTAATATAATTGTTGTTGTGCCAAAAACAGAAAGAAGAAGAAGAACACTCCAGACTCCATGACTGATTGTTGCATCCAAACACACACTCATCACCCCGCCCTTTCCTGCTCATGTCTTTATATGAGACTGATATGTCCATTTCCACACCGTTCCACTCCACCTCCCAGTAACAGCGTCCACACACACTCTCTTTACTCAACACCTGCTCATAGGAGTCAAATCTCTCTGGATGATCAGAGTACGGCTGCATTGTCTCACTGAGTGTAACCACTTTGTTCTTCTCAGACAGAATGAGGTAATAATTTACTGTGTTGGGATCCAGAGTCAGATCACAGAAATCTAAACACATAATGGAAATGTGTCAGATATTAATAAAAAAAAATAATTATTATATATATCTCAAATGAGACGTGTGTGTGTGTGTGTGTGTGTGTGTGTGTGTGTGTGTGTGTGTGTGTGTTTCACACATACAGTTCAGAAAATCTTCTCTGCTCTTTGGATCTGAGGGTAAAATCATCTTAACTGCTGCATCTGTGGAGAAAAACACAGTTGAAAGTGATCCAGTTTGTGTTTGATATTTTATCAGTATTTTATTTTAAAAAAACCTTTTGTAGGATTGAAAATTAAATTCAGATTTTTATATAGAGACACACTCTCTCTCTCTCTCCTATGCTTTATTAATGGTAAAGTAACTGAAAACGAATCAGAAGCTTTTAAACGATTAAGACGTAAATAAAAAGTGTAACTGTAATAAAAATAACAGTAATAACAGGAAGTTCATGTCGTCATATGAAATGTCTCTCGTCATCATGCTGCAGAGAAAGTAAAGATTCCCAGCAGGACAATTTCTCTCACCAAGTTGAGGGATTTTAATGAATTCCTTGAATCTCTTTTTCAGATCAGAGACAGATTTCCTCACTCTGTCAAGTGAGAGACGATTGACAGTAACGCTGGTCAAGTCCTCACATACAGGAGAGAGACCAAGAGACTGGAAACTCTACAGAGAGAAAGAAAAGAAACATCATGGAGGAGGAGAAAGGTGAAGAAATATAAATGGGAATAAATCTATATGTCCATGGGTGACATAACATTTTATTGTTAAAATACTGTTTACCAAAAGACATTTTATGTCTCCATGTTGATAGGGAGCAGCAGAACAAATTAAGCGATGGGTTGCGTCAATTTTGTGCATGCGTTTATCGTTGGTATAAAAAAAAAAGAAAAAGAAAAAGAAAATAGACGATCTGAGTAAATGACAGCGTCCCAATACGCTGGATAACTAAACAGATATTGCTGATGGAGAACAGGTAATTAAACTAAAAAGTATCACAGTGTGACCGTTTCAACCAATAATTTCATTTCCAGCATTGGACGGTCATTTAAGTTCATTTTTCTTCCTCATTAATGTACACATAGCACCCCATATTTACAGAAAAACACAGAATTGTTGACTTTGTTGCAAATGTATTAAAAAATAACAGATAATCAATAACAGAATATTTTTTAACAGAGAAAAACTGAAATATCACATGGTCCTAAGTATTCAGACCCTTTGCTCAGTATTTATTAGAAGCTCCCTTTTGATCTAATACAGCCATGAGTCTTTTTGCGAAAGATGCAACAAGTTTTTCACACCTGGATTTGTCGATCATCTGCCATTCCTCCTTTCAGATCCTCTCCAGTTCTGACAGGTTGGATGGTAAATGTTGGTGGACAGCCATTTTTAGGTCTCTCCAGAGATGCTTAATTGGGTTTAAGTCAGGCCTCTGGCTGGGCCATTCAAGAACAGTCACGGAGTTGTTGTGGAGCCACTCCTTCATTATTTTAGCTGTGTGCTAGGGTCATTGTCTTCATGGAAGGCAAACCTTCGGCCCAGTCTGAGGTCCAGAGCACTCCAGAGAAGGTTTTCATTCAGGATATCCCTGTACTTGGCCGAATTCATCTTTCCCTCTATTTTTTCCTGAAAAAGACCCCCCACAGCATGATGCTGCCACCACCATGCTTCACTGTTGGGACTGTATTGGACAGGTGATGAGCAGTGCCTGGTTTTCTCCACACATACCACTTAGAATTAAAGCCAAAAAGTTCTATCTTGGTCTTATCAAAGCAGAGGATCTTATTTCGTCAGGCCACTCTGCCATAAAGCCCCGACTGATGGAGGGCTGCAGTGATGGTTGAATTTCGACAACCTTCTCCCATCTCCTGACTGCATTTCTGGAGCTCAGCCACAGTGATCTTTCGGTTCTTCTTAACTCTTTCACCAAGGCTCTTCTCCCCCGATAGCTCAGTTTGGCCAGACGGCCAGCTCTAGGAAGGCTTCTAGTCGTCCCAAACATCTACCTTTTGAAGATTATGGAGGCCACTGTGCTCTTAGGAACCTTAAGTGCAGCAGAATTTTTTTGTAACCTTGGCCAGATCTGTGCCTTGCCACAATTCTGTCTCTGAGCTCTTCAGGCAGGTTATTTTACCTCATGATGCTCATTTGCTCTGACATGCATTGTGATCTGTAAGGTCTTAAATAGACAGGTGTGTGGCTTTCCTAATCAAGTCCAATCAAAGTATAATCAAACACAGCTGGACTCAAATGAAGGTATAGAACCATTTCAAGGATGATCAGAAGAAATGGATGGCACCTGTGTTAAATATATGAGTGTCACAGCAAAGGGTCTGAATACTTAGGACCATGTGATATTCCAGTTTTTCTTTTTAATAAATCTGCAACAATATCAACAATTCAGTGTTTTTCTGTCAATATGGGGTCCTGTGTGTACATTAATGAGGAAAATAAATGAACTTAAATTATTTTAGCAAATGGCTGAATATAACAAAGAGTGAAAATTTCTGAATACTTTCCGTACCTACTATATATCTGGCCTTGGTCGTGCTTTATTCTATTTAAAACATATGAGAAACACAATGAGGCAATGAATGTGTGGAGGAAGATCACACTTTGTGTTACCTGGAGGAAATGGATGTGATCGTGTGTGTGTGAAAGCTGCTCCATCTCATTGACTCTCCCCTGAAGATCAGAAATCTCCTGCTCCTGTTGCTCCAGGAGTCGTTCAGGTCGATTCAGTTCAGCCTTCTCCTGATCTCTGATCAGATCCATCACCTCTGAGTACTTTTTCTCAATGGAGCTGATCATCTCAGTAAAGATCTTCTCACTGTCTTCTACTGCTGTCTGTGCACTGAGCTGTGAGGGCACACACACACTCAAAAATGACTTGATGTTCATGTTGTGTGTGTTTCTAGGAGCAGCTCCGTCTCTGCTCAATGCTCACCTTTATAATGTTCACATCCCCTTTAAGCTCCTGCACCTTCTTCTGCTTTTCCTGGATTCTCTGCTGGAATTTCATCTGCTCCTCCTTCAGCTGAGTCTGTAAACAGTTATAGTTGTTTAGATATTATTATTCTCCTGCATCTCCCCCTGCTTTATACATGTGCTCTCACACACACATGGCTAATGTTGTTCTAGCTGTTATAGGAGAAATCAAGTCCAGTTATACTGATACACACGACCTAGTGGCCTTCAAACATGGCTGTCCTGAACTTTAAACTCAAGCACATTCCATTGATCATTTTAATACTGAGACTCAGGACTGACACACACACACACACACACACACACACACACACACACACACACACACACACACACACACACACACACCTGTTTTTCAGCTCGTTCTGCTGCAGCTGCAACTGTGTCATGTCCTCTGTGTTCATGCATCGTACACAAGTAACAGATGAAGCTTTGGTCGGTACGACAGTAGATCTCAACCAGTTTATCATGCTCAGAGCAGATCTTCTCTTGTAGATTTCCAGAGGCTTCGATTAACGTGTGCTTCTTCCAGGATGGAACTTCATAATGAGGTTTCAGATGAGTTTCACAAAAGGAGACCAGACACATCAGACACGACTTGACGGCTTTGCGTTTTCCCCCGCTGCATAAATCACATTCCACATCTCCAGGTCCAGCGTCATAATGAGCAGCTTGGGCTTCTGAGTTCTTCAGTTTCTCCACCACTTCTTCCAGCATGTTGTTTCTGTGTAAAACAGGCCTTGGATTGAAAGTGTGTCTGCACAGAGGACAGCTGTAGACACCAATCCAATCCTCATGATCCCAGGAGTCATTTATACACACCTTACAGAAACTGTGACCACACGGGATAGCCACTGGATCCTTCAGAAGATCCAGACACACTGAACATCTGAACTGATTTACTGAAAGCTGAACTACTGAAATTGTGGATTCAGCCATTTTCTTGCCAATGTGGATGATGTTGATCTCGTGCGCTGTTTAAAAAAACCTTCTCTGTTTGGGTCGTTGCCATGGTAACCGGGGAGCTTCTTCGTGAACGTGCATGGTTGGCGAGAGAGAGATAGAGAGTGAGAGAGAGGAAAGAGAGAGAGAGAGAAAGAGAGAGAGAGAGAGAAAATGAGAGAGAGTTTGTATGAGTTTCATCTTCCGAACTACAATAAACCAAATTTTGTGATCTTACGAGCTCCTTGTCTGCGGTCAATTCAACCGCGCTTTTATTATTATTTTATTATTATTTTTTTTTCCCTCACTTGCGCGCCTAATCTTGTATTTACGGTATTGGTGCTTGAGATGAGCGAATCCGGATTCATCCAGGTAAAATAACCCGATTCTTTATATGATTGGGATTCTTGAATCATTCTCTTCTTTGACGTGTATCACTTGTTATCTTGTTACTAACACCAGATATAAATACAAATTGTAAATTACAACATTTAGTTGTTTAACCTGTTGTTTGGAAGCAACTGTAGCAACACGTAGCTGATTGAGTTGTGACTGAAGTGAATCGGGGACTCGTGAGACTCGAATCCCAACAAAGGTTTAACTAGGACAGTGGGGAAAAACAACATGGGAGAAAATAGTGACATCTGGTGGACAAAAGTAGAACGTCATTCGTGGCACATCCTCGAATTATTACAATAATAAAAAAAAAAATTAAAAGCAATTATATAAAAGTAGAACAAGTCATTTCTGGTTTGATTATGAATTAAGAAACCTGACCTTGACCCATGTCAGCTGCCCAACTACAGGCCAATATTAAATCTCTTCTTTTTTTTAGAAAAGGTTTTAGCACAGCTGTTCTGCTCACATCTACATATGAATAAATTTTTTTAAATGTATCAGTCAGGATTTCGGCCTCATCATACCACAGAGACGGTGCTAGTTAAGGTGGTAAATGACCTGCTATTGGTCTCTGGATCAGGATTTTGTCTTCTTACTTGTTTTGCTCGACCTCAGTGCAGCTTTTGACACCATTGATCACACTATACTGCTTGCTGGACTTGAGAACGTTGTTGAATTAAAGTTTATAAGTTTGTTGATGTAAATAGTGAGTCCTCCACACTTTCTGAGGTAAAGTTTGGTGTTTCTGCAAGGATCTGTCTTAGGCCCACTGCTTTTCTCTTTATATATGCTGCCTCTGGGGGAAATTATACATAAACATGGTATTCGCTTCCACTGCTATGCTGATGATACACAGCTGTATATTTCAGCAAAGCCAGATGAGAGAGATCAGCTTAACAATGTTGAGGAGTGTGTAAAGGACATTAGACAGTGGATACTAGGGCTGTGCAATTAATCGCAATCGCAAAAAAATCGTGTTTTAAGCACATGCGATTTCTAAGCCGCATAAGGCTGCGATTTTATCTATTAATTTATTCATATTTTTATTTAGAATACATTCTTGTGCGCATGTTTTTTAGGACGTTAACCAATCAGAGCTCACTCCGCACACGACGAAGCTGAGCGGAAGAACCGAATCGACGAGCGGGAGGAAAGAACATAAAATATGGATGCAGGTCAAAATTAAAATGATTTGGTGCCAAAGAGAAATTCAACGTCAGTCATTTGGGAGTATTATGGATTCAGGAGAGAGGATGTGTCACAAAGCAAGGTCATTTGAAAGACTTGTGAAATGATTATTCCAACAAAACGGAGCAATACTACAAATCTGTTCCAACACTTAAAACAGTGCCATAAAAATCTGCATGATCAATGCATGTTGATAAAGTTTATCGAAACAAACAAAAACACACATCAAAGCCAGCCTCAACAGATTCAACAAGTACCCATTGTTCAAGCATTTGCAAGCGCTATGCCTTATGAGAGAGGATCAAAACGGCACAGATACTGTATGATGCCTGCGCACATCTTCAGTAAAGACG
Organism: Silurus asotus; assembly: GCA_024362625.1. NCBI lineage: Eukaryota > Metazoa > Chordata > Actinopteri > Siluriformes > Siluridae > Silurus > Silurus asotus. The sequence continues at coordinate 970,853 of MU551707.1, forward strand.
GCTTCCAAAGACTAATAAAAACACTCGACAAAAGATACCAGCTGCCATCTCGCATTCATTTCACTCTATTTGCTATTCCTGAAATGTATGAGAAATGTAAGGCGGGTGTTGAATACGAGCTCAAGCAGGTGAAATACTATGCCACGACCAAAGATATGGTGGACTTGCTGGTTTTTCTTGCATAAAAACCCTTAAGAGAGCAATCTGTTTTTTTTTTTTTTGGTTTCTGTTAGTTTTTATTCATTGTTATGACTGGAGTTGAGGTTAATTATTCTTAATTTATTTCATGTTGTCTGTTTTTAAGACAATTTATTACAGTTTTGTTTATCAAGCAGTTAGTACTACTGTACAGTATGTTATTTCACTGTGAAATGTGTGCACTGAAAAAAGTTTTGAAGTTTATTCATTATAACTGGAATTTAGTTTAGTTAATCTTAATTTATTTTATGTTGTCTGTTTTAAAGACAATTTTACTACAGTTTTGTTTATTAAACTATTAATACTATGTTATTTTATTGTGCACTTCTTGTGCACTGAATACATTTAGAAAAAGCATGTTTAAAAAAAGTTTGAAAAAGCAAAAACAATTGCAAAAATCGCATAGAAAATCGCAATTGCAATATTCATTCAGAAAATCGCAATATGATTATTTTGTCCATGTTGCACAGCCCTAGTGTGGATACTTAATAATTTTCTTCTGCTCAACTCAGATAAGACGGAAGTACATTTACTAGGACCACATGCAGCTGGAAGCAAACTTTCCAATTATGTAGCATCTCTGGATGATGTTTCTGTTTCAGCATGTATGACTGTCAAAGACCTTGGTGTTATTATTGACCCGAGTCTTTTCTTTGAGTCTGATGTGAATAATATTACAGGATCGCCTTCTTTCACCTTAGAAATTTTACCAAAATTAGAAATATGATGTTGTTACAGGATGCAGAAAAACTAGTTCATGCTTTTGTTACTTCCGAATTAGACTACTGTAACGCTTTACTGTCTGGGTGTGCGAGTAAGTGCATAAATAAGCTTCAGTTAGTTTAGAATGCAGCAGCAAGACTCCTCACTAGATCTAGGAAATATTACCACAGCACCCCTGTTTTAATCAGTCTACACTGGCTCCCAATTAAATCTCACATTGATTATAAAATACTACTACTGATGTATAAAGCACTTAACGGTCTCGCACCACAGTATCTGAGTGAACTTCTGTACCAGTATGATCCTCCACGCCTACTTAGATTAGAAGGTGCAGGCTATCTGTTGGTTCCTCAATAATGAAGACTACAGCAGGGGGCAGATCTTTCTCTTATAAAGCCCCACAGTTATGGAACAGCCTTCCAATCAGTGTTCGGGACTCAGACACAGTCTCAGTGTTCAAGTCAAGGTTGAAAACATATTTATTTAGTCAAGTCTTTTATTAGTAGATTTTTCTTAGGTAAAGGCTCAGATCTGGAGGGATCATGGATATGGAGTGTTTGGTGAACTGGGATATTTGAATGCTGTCGTCCCCTCACATTCACACGTTCACTCAGGTTTGTTGACAGAGGTGTGGTGGGTCGTCTCTTATGGCAGAGATCCCTCATGTTGGTGTTACCTTCTGGTTCTTCCTTTTAGCTATGCTGCCATAGCAAATCTTGCCAGTGTCCAAACTGCTCAGTGATATTAACTTTCATACAACAAGGTTGCATGACAAACTTACCTATAAAAACATATTAACTTTTAATCACCACATTATCTGTGTAAAGCTGCTTTGAGACATTGTTCATTGTTAAAAGCGCAATACAAATAAAAATTAATTAACTTGAATTGAATTACAGGGAAAATAATAAAAAATTTGTCTGCTGAGAACCCCGAAGTTCTCCACAAGACCTCACCAAGGTATTAAACTTAGCTGAGCAGATTCCAAGTGCAATAACAACCACTGTAAAGCAGAACCAGAAAGACAAAACCAGCTTTGTAGCTAAATCAGTGATGTCTTGAAGTCAACTGAATTAAAAGCACCATTGCTGTCTAGAAGAACAAAACTGGATAAAGCACCTGAGTGTGGATTTAATTTAAGATCATTTAATACTTTCAATAATAATTTCTGTGCCATGATAAGCCAAAAATCCAGACTAAATAAATTATTTAGTGTATGAATTAGGAAAATTATGTATTACATTAATACAGCATTCACAATCACCTTGAAGAAATTGTTAATACTGTAGCCATCAGTGTTTTATTTATTCAGCAATGGCCTGACAAGCTTTGTATTAAGATCCTGTGAACAAACACCTTGAACTAATCTGTAAGAGGTAAAAGAGAGGATATAAGATTGGAGAAAGTCGTACCAGAAATTTCAGTAAATCAGTGCGTTGTAATGATTGTCTCATCGATTATATTGACGCAAAATCCCTCAAGGTTCTGGATTCCAGCTCTACTACTTCTTAACATAGAAATTGAGTCAATTCAAGATTTACATGCTTATCTCATATAAATGGACATGTGACATTAGACTGCATACATTCCTTTTTTGAATGTACAGCTGTATAGTGTACTGTATCGACTTGTATTCATAGCCAACATGTGTTACATCAGCAGGGTATCTTTTCAGTGTTTTGCTTTTGTTACATTTAGATTAGACTATTAAAAACAACTATTGTTTACAGTTAAAGCAGAGTTCTGTTACAGAGAGGAATCAGGCTGAGAGTGTTTAGGATGGTATTAGAAGTAGAGGAAATAGTTAAGAGAGTAGTGTTTACAACCTCTCTGACTTTGCCCTCTGCTCCCTCCCTCTCTCTCTTACACTCTCTGTATAAACTTACACACAGAACCAGGAAGTAGATTTCAGTGAAAACGAAACTCAGAGCCGCACTCCTCGCTCTCTGTCAGTGTGTGAAAGCAAGAAAATGGCTGAATCCAGTATTTCAGTAGATCATATTTTAGTGGATCAGTTGAGCTGTCCAGTGTGTCTGGATCTCCTGAAGGATCCAGTGACTATCCCGTGTGGTCACAGTTTCTGTAAGGTGTGTATTAATGACTGCTGGGATCAGGAAGATCAGAAGGGGGTCTACAGCTGTCCTCAGTGCAGACACACGTTCACGCCAAGGCCTGTTCTACACAGAAACAACATGCTGGCTGAAGTGGTGGAGAAACTAAAGAAGACTGAAGTCCGAGCTGCTTCTCCTGCTCAATGTTACGCTGGACCTGGAGATGTGGAATGTGATTTCTGCAGTGGTAAGAAACACAAAGCCGTCAAGTCCTGTCTGATGTGTCTGGCCTCCTTTTGTGAAACTCATCTGAAACCTCATTATGATGTTTCTGGTCTGAAGAAACACACATTAATTGAAGCATCTGGAAATCTACAAGAGAAGATCTGCTCTAAACATGATGAAGTGTTAAGAATCTACTGTCGTTCAGACAAAAGCTTCATCTGTTATCTGTGTGTGACTGATGAACACAGAAACCACAACACTGTCTCAGTTACAGACTACAGAACTGAACAACAGGTGAGAAATGCAGCTTTAATATTTACAGAGTTCTTTTACAGATTTGACTCATAACATTTTTATTTATACACTTGGCTCACATTTTAATAAGTAGTTTATACAATCTCTGAATGTGTTTTTTAAATAAATGCAGTTTGGATAAACCAATTCAATGTAGAGTGTAGAGCAGTAACTCTGCCCGCTCCCACACAGAGAGCAGGGTAATGTTTGTTATTATGGCTTTGGTGTAGGAATCAAGCAGTATTACATCCGGACTATAGAGTCACGTGACTTTATTTTATTATTAATTTAAAAGACAAAAGGAAATATGTTGCTACTGTCAAATGTGATGTAATCCCCACTCGGACTTCCAATCCCAGTCAAGTCAAGTTTATTTCTATTGCGCTTTTTACAACAGACATTGTCTCAAAACAGCTTTACAGAATTAGTTAAGGTGAACAATGTGTATGTGTATGTGAAAAACTCCCTTAGATGTTAAGAGGAAGAAACCTTGAGAGGAACCAGACTCAAAAGGGAACCCATCCTCATTTGGGTGACATTAAGAGTGTGGTTATAATATACAGAACACTGGAGAGTGAGAACTAACATGAGCTCTGACCTAGAATAAATACATTTAAGTGTTTTTCTGCCTGAACACACACTGATTCAGGAAGACTGATCTTTGGCTGATTTGTTGAATCAGGTGTGTTAGAAATTGAAGCTAAATGCGTGCTGAAATTAGCTTTGTATGAAGGACAGGAACATTACAGAATCAGGGTTGGTTTAATTATCAATTGTATCATAGTAATGATTTCTCCATTTCTTAAAACTACAGTGAGGAAAATAAGTATTTGAACACCCTGCTATTAGTTCTCCCACTTAGAAATCATTAAAGGGGTCTGAAATTGTCATCGTAGGTGCATGTCCACTGTGAGAGACATAATCTAAAAAAAAATCCAGAAATCACAATATATGATTTTTAAACTATTTATTTGTTTGATACAGCTGCAAATAAGTATTTGAACACCTGAGAAAGTCAATGTTAATATTTGGTACAGTAGCCTTTGTTTGCTATTAGCTAGAATTCTGACCCTCAAAGACCTGTTAGTCTGTCTTTAAAATGTCCACCTTCACTACATTTATTATCCTAAATTAGATGCACCTGTTTGAGGTCGTTAGCTGCATAAAGACACCTGTCCACCCCATACAATCAGTAGGAATCCAACTACTAACATGGCCAAGACCAAAGAGCTGTCCAAAGACACTAGATACAAAATTGTACACCTCCACAAGGCTGGAAAGGGCTACGGGGAAATTGCCAAGCAGCTTGGTGAAAAAGGTCCACTGTTGGAGCAATCATTAGAAAATGGAAGAATCTAAACATGACTGTCAATCTCCTGTGGACTAGGCTCCATGCAAGATCTCATCTCGTGGGGTCTCAATGATCCTAAGGAAGGTGAGAAATCAGCCCAGAACTACACGGGAGGAGCTGGTCAATGACCTGAAAAGAGCTGGGACCACCGTTTCCAAGGTTACTGTTTTTTAATACACTAAGACTGGTTTGAAATCATGCATGGCACGGAAGGTTCCCCTGCTTAAACCAGCACATGTCCAGACACGTCTTAAGTTTGCCAATGACCATTTGGATGATCCAGAGGAGTCATGGGAGAAATTCATGTGGTCAGATGATACCAAAATAGAACTTTTGGGTCATAATTCCACTAATTGTGTTTGGAGGAAGAAGAATGATGAGTATCATCCCAGAACACCATCCCTACTGTGAAGCATTGCGGTGGTAGCATCAATCTTTGGGGTGTTTTTTTGCATATGGGACAGGGCGGCTGCACTGTATTAGGGAGAGGATGATCGGGGCCATGTATTGCAAGATTTTGGGAAACAACCTCCTTCCCTCAGTTAGAGCATTGAAGATGGGTCGAGGCTGGGTCTTCCAACATGACAATGACCCGAAGCACACAGCCAGGATAACCAAGGAGTAGCTCTGTAATAAGCATGTCAAGGTTCTGGCGTGGCCTAGCCAGTCTCCAGACCTAAACCCAATAGAGAATCTTTGGAGGGAGCTCCAACTCCAGAAACCTGACTGATCTAGAGAAGATCTGTGTGGAGGAGTGGGCCAAAATCCCTCCTGCAGTGTGTGCAAACCTGGTGAAAAACTACAGAAAATGTTTGACCTCTGTAATTGCAAACAAAGGCTACTGTACCAAATATTAACATTGACTTCCTCAGGTGTTCAAATACTTATTTGCAGCTGTATCCTACAAATAAATAGTTTAAAAATCATACTGTATATTGTGATTTCTGAATTATTATTTTTTTTTTAGATTATGTCTCTCACAGTGGACATGCACCTATGATGACAATTTCAGACCCCTCCATGATTTCTAAGTGGGAGAACTTGCAAAATAGCAGGGTGTTCAAATACTTATTTTCCTCACTGTATGTAACATTCATTTACAATTTAACAATTTCAATAATTACTGTATTTTCTGGACTATAAGCCGCTACTTTTTTCCCTCGTTTTGAACCCCGCGTCTTAAACAATCTAGAGGCTAATTTATGGATTTTTAATTGAATTTTCCAGTTTTCACAAACTTCAAGCCAAAAAACTGAACCCCATAACATTAGACCAGGGGTGGCCAACCCGTGGTTCGCGAGCCGCATGCGGCTCTTTGGCTGGTTTCATGCGGCTCTTACATTCCTTTCCAAGTTCGTGTTTGTTTGTTTTTTAACGTGCATGTTCGCTTTGCTTAAGTTCAATACGGTATATTCAAGACTTAAATGAGCTTGCCCCTACTGGGAAACTTTTCGGTATATCAGACCTTGGCATGAGGCCAATCATAAATTACAGGGATACACCGAGAATTTTCGGAAATTCCTAAATCACCGAAACAACACAGCAGAAACACAAAATTGTAATGACGCAATAAAAAAGCGCAGCAGCACACGGTTATCTGGATAAGAGCAACATGTCTGCGGTGTGCGGAGAGCGATTTGCAAAATATGCAATGCTGAAATTTCAAGAGGGGGTGCAAAGAGTTTCTCCAAGTCGGGTTTAATTTACCACCTGAAATCCAAACATCCCGATTGCCTTCTAAATATGAGAAGAACGCAGCGCAGAAAAGTAAAGTCAATCCGAGCATGCGCACTCCGTCGTATAGGACGCTTTTCAAAAGGCAGGAAAGTTTTCCAGTGATGTGCCAAGGCAAAAGGCATAACACCAGAAATTATGGATTTCATTGCCATTTGAATTGAATTTTCATTTCGGTGCATCCCAAAAAATATTATCGTTGGTGTGGCCCTCTGACACAATTCAGGTTTCTCATGTGCATTTGACGAAAATACCGTATTGAACTCTAACGAAGTGAACACGCACATAAAAAAAAACACAAACCAAATCCTTGTTTTCTACCCTGAAACACGTGAAATCAAAGCATCGATCTGTTCTGACTGACACACATGTGAAAGAATTTGTTTCAAGTGGCAACAACGGAATACGAGGCAGATTTGAAGGGGATTGTTAAGACAAGGAATGTCAAAAGTCCCACTAAGTAACATGCATAGTAAAAGAAAAACACTATTGTAAATTATTATATTTTTGTTTGTGGACTTGGTTAAACAGAGTTTGTGTGTGTGAGAGACAGTGCACACAATGTTCATTGTTGAAAAGAAAGGACTGTCCTGTGGTCTTAGAACTGTAGGAGTCAATTTCTGTCATTATGTTGGTGTGTGACATTTATAATAAATCTGGCTGTGTGTGTGTGTGTGTGTGTGTGTGTGTAAGAGGAAGGATGGGTGATGTTCATGTGTGCCCATGTGTATGATGTGGCTCTTTGCGGTAACACAGTCAATAAAATTGCGGAACGGGTTCAGGTGAACCAATGAAACTCTTTATAAATATGGATGATGTTCCTCTGACGTTTGACCTGCCGCTCACTCGGACTGTCAACAGGAAAGGCGAATAATTTGTCACGCTGAAAACAACCGGGCATGCAAAAACACACTTCACCTGTGTTCTGAGCTGCATGGCATCGGGAGAAAAGCTTCACCGATGGTGATTTTTAAATGCACGACAATGCCAAAAGATAAACTCTCGAGAGAAATTGTTGTGAAAGGAAGGAGAAAGACAGTGAACAATGACTTTCTTGGTAGGCTACTGTTTAGGTACAAGCCGTGTAACAGACACTGTCTTTCATTAAAGGCTGTGTAAAGTTCATTAGTTTCAGTGTAGACACCTGCGGCTTATTTATGTTCAAAATAAAAATCTTTGTCAAATTCAGTGCGTGCGGCTTATATTTGGGTGCACTTAATAGTCTGGAAATTACGGTATTTATTTACCGGGACAATAATCTCATAATGCATTAAGAATTAAATTAATTTTATTTGTCCTCAGACTGAGCTGAAGGAGGAGCAGATAAAATTCCAGCAGAGAATCCAGGAGAAGCAGAAGAAGGTGCAGGAGCTGAAACAGGCTGTGAACATTATAAAGGTGAGCAGTGAGCAGAGACAGAGCGGCTCATAGAAACACACACAACATGGACATCGAGTCTTTTAGAGTCCCAGTTAAAGTGTGTGTGTGTGTGTGTGTGTGTGTGTGTGTGTGTGTGTGTGTCGCAAACAGCTCAGTGCACAGACAGCAGTAGATGACAGTGAGAAGATCTTTACTAAAATGATCAGCTCCATGGAGAAAAAGCGCTCGGAGGTGACGGAGCTGATCAGAGATCAGGAGAAGGCTGAACTGAGTCAAGCTGAACGACTCCTGGAGCAACAGGAGCAGGAGATTTCTAAACTTCAGAGGAGACTTACTGAGCTGGAGCAGCTTTCACACACACACGATCACATCCATTTCCTCCAGGTAACACAAAGTGTGTATGGTCTATATAGTCACATGTATATTTCTCCACCTTTCTCCTTCTCCATGATGTTTTTCTTTCTCTCTGTAGAGTTTCCAGTCTCTCAGTGTATCTTCTGGATGTGAGGACTCACCCAGCATCACTGTCAATCAACAGCTCTCATTTGATAGAGTGAGGAAATCAGTCTCTGATCTGAAAAAGAGATTTGAGGAACTCTGCCAGGAGAAATTCATCATAATTCATGAACTTGGTGAGAGAAATTGTCCTGCTGGGAATTACTTTCTCTGCAGCACGATGACGAGAGACATTTTTATATCTCTACATATGAGTCTCTATATAAAAAGTCTCTATATAAAAATCTGAATTTAATTTCCACTCCTACAGAAGGTTTTCTAAAATAAAATACTGATTAAATATCAGACACAAACTGGATCACTTTCAACTGTGTTTTTCTCTACAGCTGCAGCAGTTAAGATGATTTTACCCTCAAATCCACTGAGCAGAGAAGATTTTCTGAGCTGTACGTGTAAAACACGCACACGCACATGCACACACACACACACACACACACACGCACACTCTCTCAAATTCTCCTTTTTTTTAAAACAACATAGAACCCAAATGCAAAAAAAAAGAAAAATCCAACCTTTTATTTAAGTACATTACTTTGGTAGTAAAAAAATCACACATTTAGAAAAAAAAAAACCCTTGAAATCATGTGTGCCACAATTATTGGCACCCCTGATGTTAATACTTTGTACAACCTCCTTTTGCCAACAAGACAGCACTTAATCTCCTCCTATAACATTTCACAAGATTGGAGAGAGGGATTTTTGACCATTCTTCTGTGCACAATCTTTCTAGATCATCCAGTGTCCTGGGTCCTCTCTTATGCACTCTTCTCTTTAGCTCGCCCCACAGGTTTTCGATTGGGTTGAGGTCTGGGGAATGAGATGGCCATGGAAGGACCTTGAGTTTGTGACTGCTGAACCACTTTTGTGTAGATTTTGCCACATGTTTTGGATCATTATCCTGCTGAAAGACCCAATGACGACCCAGCTTCAGCTTTGTTTGTTGCCAAAAAGCTAAATCTTAGTCTCATCTGACCAAAGCACACGATCCCAGTTGAAGTCCCAGTACCGCTTAGCAAACTCCAGACGTTTACGTTTGTGAGTGTTAGTGAGAAAAGGCTTTTTCCTTGCATGCCTCCCAAACAGCTTGTTGGCATGTAGAGAGCGTCTGATGGTTGTTTTGGAGACTCTGTGACCCCAAAATGCCACTCTTTGATGCAATTCTGTGACGGTGAGCTTGGAAAATTTTTTTACTTCTCTTACCATCCTCCTCACTGTGCGTTGTGGCAAGATAAACTTGGGACCTCTTCCAGCCTTGTTTGTCACTGTTCCAGTTGTTTTAAACTTCTTAATGATTCCTCTGACTGTAGATACCAGCAAGTTAAGGCGAGTGGCTATTTTCTTGTAGCCATTGCCTGACTTATGAAGGTCGACACACATCTGCCTTACTTGAATGGTGTGTTCTCTTGTCTTTGCCATGTTGACAAATGGGTAAGAGAATTAGGCCTCTGTGTCACGTCATATTTATACCCCAGGGAAACAGGAAATCATGAATTACTAATTAAAAGTCCCTAAAT
>MU551707.1:980871-999105 GCA_024362625.1 Silurus asotus
TATATATATATATGACACATTTCTATTGTTCATGTGTTTAGATTTCTGTGATCTGACTCTGGATCCCAACACAGTACATTATTATCTCATTCTGTCTGAGAGGAACAAAGTGGTGACACGCAGTGGGACAAAGCAGTCGTACTCTGATCATCCAGAGAGATTTGACTCCTACTGTCAGGTGTTGAGTAAAGAGAGTGTGTGTGGACGCTGTTACTGGGAGGTGGAGTGGAGCAGTGAGAGTAATGTGTACATATCAGTCTCAAATAAAGACATCAGCAGGAAAGGGCGAGGTAATGAGCGCTGGTTTGGAGGAAACAATCAGTCCTGGAGTCTGTGTTGTTCTTCTTCTCTCTGTTTCTGTCACAACAACATTAAAACTGATCTCAAAGTTCCATCATCCTCCAGAATAGGAGTGTATGTGGATCACAGCGCAGGAACTCTGTCCTTCTACAGCGTCTCTGAAGTGATGAAGCTCCTCCACAAAGTCCAAACCACATTCACCCAACCTCTATATGCTGGATTCTGGATACGTATTAACGGAGATACTGTGAGATTATGTGATCCGAATGAAAAGATTAAGATTCTGAATTTCAGTTAAAACGAGCAACTTTCCTTTTAAAAAAAAACTTACTTCACATTTTGATCCTGTAATTCACATCACCATCATCCTGTTTCAAGCTTAAGACCCTGATGAATAAACAAATCACCAATCTTACATATGATTTACTCAGTGGTGGGCCGTCATGGACAGCAAGGTTTTCTCTGCTGCCATAAACTCTACTAGAATCAGAATCACAGAATATCTCATTATATTATATAATTATATAATATCTTCATTTCATAGCGTTTCACCAAGTTTCGTTTAGAGATTCTATCCAACCAGATTTAAGCTGTTACATGACGTTTTGTCATAAGTCCAGCAAAAATTAACAGCGCAGACTCCTGTGATTCAAATCTATGTAGCTTGAAGCTGTCGCTTTAACCAATCAGATTGCGATTTGAACACAGAATTTAAACCTCAGGTAAAAAGTAATGGCGAGAAAAATTAGGATAATTTAATTATGCTTCTGCTAGAGATGTGGGCAGAAAAGCTGTGGCTACAGTGAAAGGATACTTCAAGCTCTGTCATTGATTTCCACCATGTTAGTTTTTGTTGCTTTTGCTTTCGTTGAAAAATTTATTTAGAGATAATAAGCCGACTTTAAAACTGGGGGTTGATTAAAGTACTTTATTGAAATGATCCTAAAATAATTATGAAATGGTGTTTTAGTGTCAGATGAACAGGCTGAGCAGGTGAAGTTCTAAAGAAATTTGATTGCAGAGAAGAGTGGTTATGGTTCCAGCAAACAGTCATAGAGCAAAGTAAGAGAGTGCAAACTTTATCAATTCGGAAACAAGGTCTAATATTGGGGAATTAGGATTATTAGAACAAGAGAGAATGAAGGAAATGTTGTAAACTAGGGGGGTAAAATTTAGGTTAAGAAGAATAAAACCAAGAAATGTCTTCAGGCAGGAGGAGGAAAAAATATGTTTTTGAGGTATGTAAAAGCTGTGTAAATTAAGTATAAGTGGAGGCAAACAGGACCTAAGAAATAAGAGGAAATTTTGTAGATAAGATAAAAAATAGGGAAATGAACCTTATAGGAAAAAGGAGGTATACACTGGAAAAATACAAATTAATGAAAGTATGAATAAGCATGCAAAACATCAAGGAGGAACTTGATATAAAATATGTGAGATTCATGAAGCGCGGAAAATAAAAAAATGGGGTAAATTTCAATTTGCACTTTCTTCCCACTGCTGGGGTGCGCCATTGAAGGTGGAGAGGTGCCTTTTGAGAGCTCTGTGGAATGTGCTGACTGCCAGCAATTAAAACAAGTTTGCTTCTTTCTTTCATTTTGGTAAAGTTAAACTGTCAATATTGAACATTTTAAAGATAATTTATAGCAAGATTGGTTAAGTAAGTAAACTAATGTGCCTTTTATTTGGGATTTTAATGGAATTGACATGAAGCCTAAACATTTTAAATATTTGTGAGACATCCTGTAAATGTGTCCACTTGGAGACAGGCTCAGAGCTCCAACAGAAGCATACCTTGAGGGCTTCCTCATTCAGCTGCTCCCAGTCGCCAGGGTGCAGAATTGGATGGCATTCTCCAACATGTTGTGGGAATTCTGTATTCTGCTTGGAGGGAGCCAGGGCTCCCATACATGAGGAACAGGGAGATGGCGGCTGGGACAGAAGCCTAAGCCGGTAAAAGAGCAAATTAAAGAGAAAACAAGGAGGAGCAAGACTTACTCTTAACAGTGATATCAAGAAAAACTAATCAGGTTCGCTGGAACACTTTGGCGACATCTGGTGGGGCAGATAAGTGATGCCACTGATATAAAGAAAAAGGAAAGAAGGGCGGAACAGACCAGAATCCTCATTAGTTAACTGAAATTATTTTAAAAGGAATTATGAAATGTCATGTTTCCTCAATTGTCTTTTAAAAAAAACTAAGTATTATTCAGATTTTATTATTTCAAAGTTAGCCTCTATTGGGTAGTAAAATGACGTTGCAGAATCTTATCTGATTTCTTTTGCTGGAAATATCAAGTAGCTCTATGAATAACACATTCTTCAAAACGCTATCTTGGTGCAACACTTTAAACTGGACTCTGGGCTCTTCATCTTGTTTCCATTTCTGTAGACTGAAAAAAATAAAATAAATAAATAAATAAAAGAGAACAACCATTAATTTCACTTGTATCTTGTAACTGTTTGAAAAAAATTACAAATAACTCATGTAAAAAAAAATGTGTTTAAACAAATCTTTTTTTCCTTTGAATATATTTAGCTTGTTCTTCATAGTAAATCTGCCTGCACCCATGCTTTTTTCAAATTTCACTCATCCAACCAAAAACATTTTACTTATACGTGTTCCATATAATCAAATTGTAGCTTCAGAACACTAGAGATTCCAATCCATCCAAACAGTTACTGTTTAAACACATTTAACCGACATTTGTTAACAAACACAAACTCTTGTGTTGAACCCAGAGTTGTGGCAGAGGTGCTCTGCTTTAAAGTACATTTAACCCTTTATGCTTTTATTGAATTTCCCCATTTGTCTGAACCATCAGGTTCATAACCATGTCCTGGTGTTAGAGAAGTCTCATTCCAATTGCTAGAGATAAGCTGGGGAAAGATGTCAGGAGCACCAGTGTTTCTCCTTTGAGTACTTCAGGAAATTTGCTTGCATTTACATTTACATTTGCATTTACATTTGCGGCATTTAGCAGACGCCCTTATCCAGAGCGACGTACAAACGTGCTGTAAATCTCTAGTAATGAATAAATCTACACTGGTACGCAAGATTACAAACTTAGTATAAATATAACTCGAATTCTACAAACTTGGAAAGTGCTAATGTAAGTATTTTAGAAAGAGGTAGGTCTTAAGTCGTCGCTTAAAGATAATCAGGGACTCTGCTGTACGGACATCTAGGGGAAGTTCATTCCACCACCTCGGTGCCAGAACAGAAAAGAGCCTTGAATTGTACTTACCTCTCATTCTGAGAGAAGGTGGTACCAATCGAGTAGTGCTGGAGGATCTCAGACAGCGTGGTGCAGTGCCAAATGTGATGAGGTCACTGAGTTAAGATGGTGCTGGTCCATTTTTGGCCTTGTAGGCAAGCATCAGTGTTTTGAATCTGATACGTGCAGCTACTGGAAGCCAGTGAAGGGAGCGCAGCAGTGGGGTGGTGTGGGAAAACTTGGGCTGATTGAACACAAGTTGTGCAGCTGCATTTTGGATTATTTGCAGTGGATGAATAGCGTTCAGGGGGAGACCTGCCAGTAGAGAGTTGCAGTAGTCAAGTCTTGAAATGACAAGAGACTGAACAAGCACCTGGGCAGCCTGTGTGGACAGAAATGGTCGAATCCTTCGGATGTTATAGAAAAGAAATCGACAAGAACGAGCAACATTAGCGACATGTGGGAAAAAAAAGTTCCCCAAGGTTACGAGCAGTGGCTGAAGGGGAGAGCAGAGAGTCATGAAGTGTTATTTGTAGATCTTGACCTGGGGATGAATCACCTGGGATGACCAGCAGTTCTGTTCTGCTGGGGTTGAGTTTAAGTTGGTAAACACTCATCCATAAAGATATATCTGACAAGCATGCTGAGATCCGAGTGGAAGCTGTGGTATCTGATGGAGGGAAAGAAAAGATGAGTTGAGTGTCATCTGCATAGCAGTGATAAGAAAACCCATGTGAGGATATGACTTCACCAATGGAGTGTGTATAGAGGGATAAAAGAAGGGGACCAAGTACAGAGCCTTGTGGGACACCGGTGGAGAGTTTGCATGGGACAGATGTGATAATTGTGGAGATGAAGGGCAGGAGATCTTGCGTAATGGTCTGGAGCGTAGTTGAAGGGATTGGATCCAGAGGACAGGTGGTGGGATTGCAGGATCGGATGACTTGCAGTATCTCATCTTCTGTTAAGGTTGAAAAGCTTGACAGAGATGTAGTGGATTGTTGGCTGTGTTCTGTAGCCATTGTTGGAGGGGAAGTGAAGGTCCAGCAGATTTTCCTAATCTTCTCATCATAGAAGGAGGCAAAGTCATTAGCAGTCAGGGAGGATGGAGCAGGTGCAGCAGGGGGGTTTAGTAGAGAAGAGAAGATGTTGTGAAGCTTACGAGGATCTTGTGCAGAGGCCTCAAGCCTTTCCTTGTAGAAGGCAGTTTTGGCAGAAGTCACCTCCAAAGAAAATTTGGTCAGGTGGTGTGCAGGTGGTCAGGTGCTTTGGTCAGGTGGTGTGCAGGTGGTGTGTCGGTTTCATTTCATCCTTCATGCAAAACTAATAGAACTATCATATTCCTCATTTCAAGCCACACCCATTCTTGATTTCACACCATAAACACAGATGTTCAAAGTTTAATCAGATAAAACACAACTGAAATCAGATAAAGATCTATCTGAAATCTATCTGCATCTCTTTTTGTCTTTTTCTCTCTCTGTAAAATGTCAGAGGCCAGTATTTCATTAGATCAGGATCAGTTCATTTGTCCAGTGTGTCTGGATCTCCTGAAAGATCCGGTGGCCATCCCGTGTGGTCACAGTTTCTGTAAGGTGTGTATTAAAGGCTGCTTCGATCAGGAGGATCAGAAGGGTGTCTACAGCTGTCCTCAGTGCAGAGACACATTCACTCCAAGGCCTGTTTTACGCAGAAACAACATGCTGGCTGAAGTGGTGGAGAAACTAAAGAAGACTGAAGTCCAAGCTCCTTCTCCTGCTCATCATTAAGCTGGACTTGGAGATGTGGAGTGTGATTTCTGCACAGAGAAAAAGCACAATGCCATCATGTCCTGTCTGGTGTGTGTGGCGTCTTACTGTGAAACTCATCTGAGACCTCATTATGTGTCTCCTGCTTTTAAAAACCACACATTAATTGAAGCCTCAACAAAACTACAAGAGAAGATCTGCACTGAACATAACAAGCTGATTGAGATCTACTGCAGAACTGATCAAACCTGCATCTGTTATTTGTGTACGATGGACAAACATAAAGGACACGACTCGGTCACAGTCTCAGGAGAACGAGCTGAGAAACAGGTGAGA
The DNA here is from genome assembly GCA_024362625.1 of Silurus asotus. Lineage (NCBI taxonomy): Eukaryota > Metazoa > Chordata > Actinopteri > Siluriformes > Siluridae > Silurus > Silurus asotus. Next base: position 986,474 of record MU551707.1, read on the forward strand.
ACATAAAATATCTTTAGAATGAATTCATGTTAATTAATTTTTTTATTTAGAATGAGAGACAGTAAGGCCTTTATAGAAAAGCTAAATAACCACAAAAAAGTGTGGTTTTGACTGACGACTGAAACAGAACCAGTCCTTAAACAAAGAATTCATAACAAGAAAAAGATCATTGATGAGACTAAACAGTGGAGTTGTAGTTGATATTGAGCTCCTCTGGACTTCAGACTTTGGCAGGCACTCAAGATGTCACATTATCCAGATTTTTTACAGGTAAAGTTTTTACTCTTTAGCCACACCTCTCATCAATGCACCAGTACTCAATGTAACTACCTCCAAGAATCTCTGGTGGCTGACAAAGTTATTTCACATCTCGGGTTCATTCATGGTTTGGTTGTCAGGTACGAGCAGGGGCAAGCACAGATTAAGCTGTCAGAGTGGATACTGTTAGGACCCAAATGCAGGATGTGGACAGAAGAAATGATGAAAGGAATAAAGGAATCAAACATAAAAAAAGAACAGTCCAAAATTGTTCCAAATCAGTAGTGCAAAATCAGAGTCTGAAATAACAGAGAGCTAATAATAATCAATATTTAAACAACTACCACATAATTTATCCTCAGACTGAGCTAAAGGAGGAGCAGAAGAAATTCCAGCAGAGAATCCAGGAGAAGCAGAAGAAGGTGCAGGAGCTGAAACAGGCTGTGAACATTATAAAGGTGAGCAGTGAGCAGAGACGGAGCTGCTCCTAGAAAGACACACACAACATGGACATCAAGTCATTTAGAGTCCCAGTAAGAGTGTGTGTGTGTGTGTGTGTGTGTGTGTGTGTGTGTGTGTGTGTGTGTGTGTGTTTTAACAGCTCAGTGCACAGACAGCAGTAGAAGAAAGTGAGAAGATCTTTACTGAGATGATCAGCTCCATGGAGAAAAAGCGCTCGGAGGTGACAGAGCTGATCAGAGATCAGGAGAAGGCTGAACTGAGTCGACCTGAACGACTCCTGGAGCAACTGGAGCAGGAGATTTCTGATCTTCAGAGGAGAATCACTGAGCTGGAGCAGCTTTCACACACACACGATCACATCCATTTCCTCCAGGTAACCCAAAATATCTGATCTACAGAACCAGCTGTTCCTCACAAAGTCTCTTAAACACTTCTCATTAAGGAAACACTCAATGTCCCTGTTTGATATCCCAAGTGTGTCTTTTAATGGAGATCATTCATTCCTCTCTCTTTCTGTAGAGTTTCCAGTCTCTCTGTGTTTCTGCTGGACGTCGGTCTCCTTCATTTAAAAGACCAAATTTTAACATCTCCAGCAGCACTGTCTTTCAACATCGCTTATCAGATGGAGTGAGGAATTCTCTCTCAGATCTAAAGAAGGGACTTGAGGAAATCTGTGAAAAGAAATTCAACAAAATCCCTCCACAGGGTAGGAGAAGTTGCTCATGATGGAGAAACAGAGTGATGAACGTCTTTACTCGCTCTCTGACAGAGTGATGTCAAAGGGCTCAGTACAGTTTTGAGTTTTTAACAATCATCTGATTTGAGTCTTGATGATTAACTGCTGATTTGAATGAGTTTGTGTTCGAGCTGAGAAACTCTGCATTCTGGTGCTTCGAGACGGAATTTGACACGTGACCTACACACGTTTCTGATCCACACACGTGTTTTTGATGGTTGATATAAATGTGGGTTTTTATGTGTTTTAACATCTGATTGTTTTAATTCTGTCTCCACAGTTCAATGTTCTCTTTCAGAGCCACAGAGCAGAGATGAATTTCTTAAATGTATGTTTTAGACACACACACACACACACACACACACACACACACACACACACACACACACACACACACATTGTTTACGGTGTTTGTTTTCCTCCTTTATTTCACACACACACACACACACACACACACACACACACACATTGTTTACGGTGTTTGTTTTCCTCCTTTATTTCAGATTTCTCTTATCTGACTCTGGATCCCAACACAGTACATTATAACCTCGTTCTCTCTAAGAACAACAGAGCAGTGAGAGACAGTCAGGTTTTACAGCACTACTCTGATAATCCAGAGCGATTCAACTACTGGCCTCAGGTGTTGAGTAAAGAGAGTGTGTGTGGACGCTGTTACTGGGAGGTGGAGTTGAGCAGTGATAGGGGTGTGTCTATATCAGTCTCATATAAAGACATCAGCAGGAAAGGACTGGGTAGTGAGTGTCTGTTTGGAGGCAACAATCACTCCTGGAGTCTGCAGTGTTCTTCTCATTCTCTCATTTACTATCACAACAACATTATTACTGATCTCGGATTTCCATCCCCATCCATAATAGGGGTGTATGTGGACCACTGCGCAGGAACTTTGTCCTTCTACAGTGTCTCTGACACCATGAAGCTCCTCTACAGAATCCACACCACATTTAATCAGCATCTTTACGCCGGATTTGGACTTCCCTTTGTACAAAACACTTTATTAAGTTCTGCATCATCTGTGAGATTGTGTGATCCAGAATAAAGTGTGTTGTGTCGCCATGTTGTTGCTCAAACAACTGTCCTACTAGCACACAATCCAGCTGCACTAAGGCATTTCCATTTTATAAATTAAAATTGATTATTCATTTGTAACAATTAAAAAGGAAATGTTAGAAATAAATTGCCAGACAAGAAACGCGAAAAATGCAAAAAACAGGAAATTTGAAATTGATATATCATAATCTTACCAATGTAAATCTGTTTGTTTCATATTAAGCAGAATCTCATTAAATAACTAATAAACAGTAATATATCCAGAACAAAACAACATCTGGCTTATGTGTTACCTGAAATTCATTCATTCCTGGAGTCTGCAGTGTTTTTCTTCTTCTCTCTGTCACAACAACATTAGGACTAATCTCTGAGTCAAACAAGTCAAGTCAAGTCAAGTCAAATCAAGTCAAGTCACAGTAAAAACGAGACAACATTCCTCCAGAACCCTGGTGCTACACTAAACAACATAGAGCTACAACACACAACATAAAGCTACATTAAGTGCAGACAAACAACACAAGATTGTATACTCTAAATATACAATACTGTGCAAAGAGGACTATAAAAACTATAACCAAGAGTATATGTAAACCCTCTGGTGGTGTAGTGGTAAGATGTTACAGTATTCATAGACATGATTAAATTCAAAGGAAAAATCTAAATCTGTTGTGTAGCTGTTGTGTTACTATAGAAACAATAATGTATGAAAACATTAATATAAACATGAGCTACTGTCAGAGTTACTGTTCCTAAACATTCCTCACATTTATTAGTTAATAAACAATAATAAATCCAGAACAACTACTTGTGTTACCTGAAATTCATACCCCTGTGAAACAGGAAGTCATTATTCCGATGTCAGGAAATCATGATTTTATTGTTTCTATAATAACCGCTTACACAGAACTTAAATTTTTTTAGGTATGTTTCCCTTTGTGCTCACTGGGACCAAAATGAATACTTTTATAACATTATTTAAATGAATTGTAATTCTTCAAGATCTTTACTTTCATCTTGTCTATGAATACTGTAACATCTTACCACTACACTACCAGAGAGTGCCCTTACCCACATTCTAAATCTCTACTTTACTCACTCCACCCATTTTCATTTGTGTCAAATGCCTCAGAGCCTGAAGCACAGCCAGCATCTCTAGGCAATTGATGTGCCAAATTTGATGGGCCTTCCTCAGAGACCTTGAGCGGAGCAGCAACTCAGAACCACCCCCCACTCCACGAGGGACACATCTGTTGTAAGCAGTACGTGACTAGAAACTCCCAGCACAGCGCCCTGAGTCAGGAACCTGGAATCTCTCCACACATCTAAGGCTCGCCGTGTGACCTTAATCGAACACAGTGGACTGCCCCTCTGAGAAAACCATCGGAGTCACCACTGTAGGAATCACATGTGCAGGTGGGCAAGAACGACATCTCGATCTCGTCAGTACCGCATCCACACACTTTGTGAAGATGTGGGGTGAGAGGGCAAGACCAAACGGAAGGACATTTCCTCTCCTGCTCGTATTTTAAATGTGTAAAAAAACCTGAAAACTAAGCATTCAAAAAATACATTTTCTTGGGTAATGGAAAATGTAGAAAATTGTTTATTACACTTGTTGAGTGCTGATACCATCATGCACCTGTGGAGGTCTTTCTGGATAAGGGTAAGAAGAGACAGGGTATGGACACGTTCACCTGGCTTTATTTAGCATTCATCTATATTAACACATTTTTCCATCATTCCACACAGGTCTCTTCACCTCTCTCTCTCTCTAAGCCCTGTTCTCTCCACTTTTAATCAATCAAAAAGAATGCAGATAAGTTAGACTGACAACAGGTGTGTGATTCTCACCCTTGTTTCCTCCAGCCCTGCCATCCATTCACAAAATGGTGCTCGGCCATGCCCCTGCCTCCACAATGGCACTATAAACCTATAAATAAAGCCTAAGTGATGAGTGCTGGCTGGTTAAATATAAACCTGCTCTTCTGATCCGACTAACACAGAGTGAAAACAAATGCGTTCACTTTAAATTCGAATCCATCCAAACAGTTACACTTTAAACACATTCAACAGACTCACATTTGTTCACAAACTCAAACTCTTGGGTTGAACCCAGAGGTGTGGCAGAGATTCTCTGCTTTAATAAACATTTATTACTTGATGCTTTCACTGAATTCCCCATTTGTCTGGACCATCAGGTTGCTATGTCCTGGTGTTTCGAAAGCCTCACTTCAAGTGCTATAGATATGCTGGGAAAAGATGTCTAGAGCACCAGTGTTTTAATTTTCTTGCAGGTGGTGGGTCAGTTTCATTTAATCCTTTATGCAAAATGAGAGGGGGGCTGTTCTTACAGCCCTGATGGACAATGAAGCAGGTGACTTCATTGACGTGGACACTGATCAGCTGTACAAATAGGATAATTGTAAGTATCTCTGTCCATGTAATGAATGTAAGGAGAATGAGGAAGTGTGTGTAAAAAAAGATGTGATCAGACTCTCTGAGTCAGAGAGGAAGACTGGTCAGTTTTCCATGACCTGACTTTTGACAAAAACTTATTTTGTCCCAAAAATTACAGCACATTGTACTGAGTCATCGAGTTGATCATGTTCCTTATTTTAAGCCCCGCCCTTTCTTGCTTTCACACTATAAACACAGACGCTCAAAGTCCATTCAGTTAAAACAAATGAAATCAGATAAAGACTCTCTGTGCATCTCTTTTTGTCTGTTTCTATTTCATTCTCACTCTGTGAATTTGGGGAAAATGGCCAGAATTTTAGTAGATCAGAACCAGTTTATCTGTACAGTGTGTCTGGATCTCCTGAAAGATCCTGTGGCTATCCCGTGTGGTCACAGTTTCTGTAAGGTGTGTATTAATGGCTGCTGGGATCAGGAGGATTATAAGGGTGTCTTCAGCTGTCCTCAGTGCAGAGACACTTTCAATCCAAGGCCTGTTCTACGCAGAAACAACATGCTGGCTGAAGTGGTGGAGAAACTAAAAAAGTCTGGAATCCAAGCTCCTTCTCCTGCTCATCATTACGCTGGACTTGGAGATGTGGACTGTGATTTCTGCACCGAGAAAAAACACAATGCCATCAAGTCCTGTCTGATGTGTGTGGCGTCTTACTGTGTAAATCATCTGAGACCTCATTATGTGTCTCCTGCTTTTAAAAACCACACATTAATTAAAGCCTCAACAAAACTACAAGAGAAGATCTGCACTGAACATAACAAGCTGATTGAGCTCTACTGCAGAACTGATCAAACCTGCATCTGTTATTTGTGTACGATGGATAAACATAAAGGACACGACACCATCACAGTCTCAGGAGAACGAGCTGAGAAACAGGTGAGAACATAAAATATCTTTAGAATGACTTTATGTTGATACATTTACAATGATAGACAGAGAGGTCTTTATAGAAAAAAGCTAAATAACCCCCCCAAAAAAGTCAAATTGTGTCTTTGACTGAACACTGAAACAGAACCAGTACTTAAACAAATAATTCTTAACATGAGAAGGATAATTAAGGAGACTAAAACGTGGAGCTGAAGTTGATCTTGAGCTTCTCTGGACCTTAGACTTTGGCAGACACTCAAAATGTCAGACCATCATCCAGTTTTTTTACAGGTAAAGTTTTTACTCTTTAGCCACACCTCTCATCAATGCACCAGGACTCAAAGTAACTACCTCCAAGAATGTCTGGTGGCTGACAAAGTTAATCCACATCTCGGGTTCATTCATGGTTTGGTTGTCAGGTACAGGCAGAGGCAAGGACGGATCAAGCTGTCAGAGTGCATACTTTCAGGACCCAAAAGCAGGACGCAAGATCCTTATATAGTTAGCTATTTAATCTTCCATCTGTAAGTCCTTATATAGTTAGCTATTTAATCTTCCATCTGTAAGTCTATCTTGACTTAAACCAGAGAAAATCCTTCTTTTCCAGCCATTATAATAAATCCCCATGGGATCTAATCTGCAAAACACTGACAGGTTAAAAACAACTGCAAATATCACTATAGAATATTTATTGCATTTTATGATATCATTATCAACTAATAAACTGAGCTCAGTGTAACATCCAGACACACACACATAGTATAGCAAACACAGCTCTAGGACACACAAATTAATTAAAATCAATATTCATGATTTATGACTACCTCATAAATCATCCTCAGAGTAAACTGAAGGAGGAGCAGATGAAATCCCAGCGAAAAATCCAGGACAGACAGAAGAAGGTGCAGGAGCTGACACAGGCCGTGAACACTATAAAGGTGAGCAGTGAGCAGAGACTGAGATGCTCCTAGAGACACACTCAACATGGGGTCATTTAGAGTCCCAGGCAAAGACAGGGAATGATAAATGAGCTTTATAGGTTGTGTGTGTGTGTGTGTGTGTGTGTGTGTGTGTGTGTGTGTGTGTGTGTCCCCTAACAGCTCAGTGCACAGACAGTACTGGAGGACATTGAGAAGATTTTTACTGAGATGATCAGCTCCATGGAGAAAAAGCGCTCTGAGGTGAGGAAGCTGATCAGAGATCAGGAGAAGGCTGAACTGAGTCGACCTGCAAATCTCTTGGAGCAATTGGACCAGGAGATTGCTGACCTTCAGAAGAAAGTCACTGAGCTAGAACAGCTTTCACACACACACGATCACATCCATTTCCTCCAGGTAACATTTATTGTCTGATCTACAGAACCAGCTGTTCACTTTCAGAAACTCAAGCTGCGTCAACAACGCTTTGGAAATGCTTCTATGTTGTGCATACTCTAAATCTGTCCAAAGGGCTTATCCCTTTTTCCTGCCTCACAAGTTCGAAAGCACACGGTTTCTTTCCAATAGAGGTCTCTCTTCCTCTGAGGAGGCCACTCAGATTCCCTGGCTCAGAGACCCTGACAGTTGAGGGGTCTCAGCGGGGGGTGGCGGAGTTTTCTATATGGTGCCCGTCCCACCTCAGCGTCATTAGCTGGTCAGTCTGTTAACTCTGCCACAGCTTGTACTTCAGGGCACAACGACCTCCCCATCCTGTAGTGGATGGAGGAGGCCCGTCGCCTCTCAGGAAGCCCCAACGGCTGCAGGGCATTGCTCCAGCCACTCTGGGTGGACCCGAGACCAGTCTCAAGAGACTGGTTCCCTTAAAAAAGCCCTGGAAATGCCTGCCAGACGTGTCTCAGTGGGTCCTGTGCACTATAGAAAAGAGCTACTCGATTCAGTTTGGGTCATTCCACTCTAGTGGGACCTGAGCAGGCTCTGGTCTTGGAACAAGAGGAACTTACTCTTTTTGAGGAAGTAGGCTATCAATGTGGTCCCACCTTTAGACAGAAATTCTGGGTTCTACAGCTAATACTTTGTGGTTTCCAAAATTAATGGGGGTTGCGTCCTATTCTAGATCTGCCCTCCTTAAACCTCTCACTAATGAAGGTCAGGTCAGGATGCTTACCTTTAAGCAGGTCTCGTCTCAAATCAGGTCTAAGGACTGGTTTGTCACAATTAATATAAAGGACGCTTACTTCAATATATCCATCCTTTCATCTCACAGGGAGTTCCTGAGGTTTACTTATTAGAGGCAGAGCTTACCAATACCGGGTCCTTTCCTTCGGCCTCGTCTAAACGAGTCGACACCGTCAGGATATGTTTATAAGCATGAGCCGCGTCAGACTGGTCGTGGGGGGGGTGTAGGAACCATTTATACTGCCTCTCTTAATGTTAGTCAGATGTTAGGATTCAGCTTTAAATCATTTGAAGTGATCGTTCTTAAAGTTGTACTTTCAGACATACATAGAAAACTCGCTCTGGTAACCGTGTACAGACCCCCAGGAGCCTATGCTGATTTTCTTCAAGAGTTTGCTTGTTTTCTAACAGATCTCTTGCTCAATTTTGATAAAGTGCTGCTTGTAGGAGATTTTAATATTCATGTAGATGATGTAAATGATGCTCTAGGATTATCATTTGTCGACTTATTAAACTCTTTTGGGGTTAAACAAAACATCACTGGACCAACTCACCGTTTTAACCACACATTAGACTTAGTAATATCCCACGGAGCAGACGTCACTGATATAGATATTTTACCTCAGAGTGATGACATCACAGACCATTACCTCATACTGTTCACACTACCGGTAGAGCAGGTTAGCCGTGTTGCACCACGTTATCGACTTGGTAGGACTATTGATCAGAACACTAAGGACAGATTCATAAATAACCTGCCTGATTTATCTCAATTTCTCACTAAACCCATAACTGCTAATAACCTTGATGAAATAACTAACAACATAGACCTTATCCTCACTAGCACATTAGACAGCGTTGCCCCCATCCGGTTAAAAAAGGTTAGAGAACAAGCACCTGCACCTTGGTATAATAGTCATACGCATGCCCTCAAGAGAGCAGCACGTATTCTGGAGAGAAAATGGCGGAAAACTAAATTGGAGGTATTTAGAATTGCATATAAGGACAGTATGCTTAGCTACAGACGGGCGCTAAAAGCTGCTAGAGCTGAACACCTGAGCAAACTTATAGAAAATAACAAAAACAATCCCAGGTTCCTTTTTAGTACTGTAGCTAAACTAACAACAAATCAGGGCTCTGAAAATTGTGTTCCATCACAGTTTAGTAGTGAGGACTTTATGATTTTCTTCACTGAAAAAATAGAGAACATTAGAAAAACAATTGTGGCAGTTCAACCTCTGACAGCATCTCCTGAGACAGTGTTACCCTCAACTCCACAACTCCACTGTTTTACATGTATAGGACAGGAAGAGCTGTATAATGTTATTGCCAAAGCTAAATCGACAACATGTCAGTTAGATCCAATTCCTACTAAACTACTGAAGGAAGTGTTATATACAACTGGTGAACCTCTTCTGAATATTATTAACTCCTCACTATCGTTAGGACTCGTCCCTAAATCCCTCAAGTTAGCAGTTATTAAGCCCCTCATTAAAAAACCTAATCTGGATCCAAACACGTTATCAAATTACAGACCAATTTCAAATCTCCCATTTATGTCTAAGATTTTAGAAAAGATTGTCGCTGCCCAGTTATGTTCCTACTTGCAAGAGAACAATATATTTGAAGAATTTCAGTCAGGTTTTAGACCCCATCATAGCACAGAAACTGCCCTAGTTAAAATAACTAATGACCTGTTTTTAGCTTCAGACCAAGGCTTCATCTCGCTGTTGGTTTTACTAGATCTTAGTGCTGCATTTGACACTATAGATCATGATCTCCTCCTAGATCGCTTACAAAATTACGTCGGCATTCAGGGACAGGCATTAAGCTGGTTTAAATCCTACCTGTCCGATCGTTACCATTTCGTAGATTTAAATGGAGAGCTATCCAGGCTAATGCAAGTAAATTATGGTGTGCCGCAAGGTTCAGTTCTAGGACCCCTGCTCTTCACAATATACATGCTCCCGTTAGGAAATATTATTAGAAGGCATGGAATTAGCTTCCATTGTTATGCTGATGATACTCAGCTATATATTTCATCTAAACCAGGCGATACAGCTCAATTAACCCGGATAACTGAGTGTGTTAAGGAAATAAGAGATTGGATGACCCATAACTTTCTACTTTTAAATTCCGATAAGACTGAGATTTTGCTCATCGGCCCTAAAACTAGTATACAGACGCTCCAGCATCTTAACCTGCATTTAGACGGATGTTCTGTAAACACTAGTTCAACGATAAAAGACCTAGGAGTTATTTTAGACAGCGACTTGTCTTTCAAAAATCATATTAATCAAGTTACAAAAACAGCCTTCTTTCACCTTAGAAATATTTCTAAGCTAAGAAATATGTTGTCCATATCGGATGCAGAGAAGCTCGTTCATGCGTTCATGACCTCCAGATTAGACTACTGTAATGCGTTACTAGGTGGATGTCCTGCGTCATTAATAAACAAGCTTCAGTTAGTCCAGAATGCAGCAGCCAGAGTTCTTACAAGGGCAAGAAAATATGATCACATAACCCCGATCTTATCGTCCCTACACTGGCTTCCTGTTAAGTTTCGAATAGACTACAAACTATTACTTCTCACATATAAAGCACTAAATGGTTTGGCTCCCATTTATCTATCCAGTCTTTTAACACGCTACAATCCGCCACGCTCCCTGAGATCTCAAAACTCTGGGCTTCTAGTAGTTCGTAGAATAACAAAGTCCACTAAAGGTGGTAGAGCATTTTCACATTTAGCTCCTAAACTCTGGAATAGTCTTCCTGACGGTGTTCGGGGTTCAGACACACTCACCCAGTTTAAGTGTAGATTAAAAACATATCTTTTTAGCAAAGCCTACACATAACACACATCACATCATAACCTTGTGCTCCAGAACATCTGATCACATGCACATTATCAACTTGTGCTGTTAATATCATGAACAGCAGCTACGCTAATTCCTCTCCACTGCTTCTCTTTCTCTCCCCATCCCGAGACACCCTGAGGTTGGCCAGCTCCAGTCACCTCCCACCTCTTGGTGATTACGGACCTTTGAAGAAATAGATGCCGAACTCGCAAACATCCCGAACCATCTAGAGACGTACCAGTGTCAATTGGATCCCGCTACATGTGTGGAGTTTTGACATTGGACCTCCTGGAGTGTTAAGGCTCTGGCATGGAGAAGCTGATGCTGGATCTGTGGTGATCAAAAATGCTGAGCTCATAAAACTAGGAGCTATTAACCATAAAGACTGTTTAAGACTGCAGAAAGAACATCACTTATAATCTTATACTCCAGTAATCATGTTAGTTCTCACTCTCCAGTGTTCTGTATTGTTGGAAAATTTATGATCAAACTCTTGATGTCACCCAGATGAGGATGGGTTCTCCTTTTGAGTCTGGTTCCTCTCAAGGTTTCTTCCTCATAACATCTAAGGGAGTTTTTCCTTGCCACAGTCGCCACGGCTGCTCATCAGGGACAAATTCGCACCATTCACCATCACTGTTGATTTGTGTAAAGCTGCTTTGAGACAATGTCTGTTGTGAAAAGCGCTATACAAATAAACTTGACTTGACTTGACCACTGCTTGAAGAAGGTGTCTTCCAGAAACTGGCAGTAGGACTGGGAGTTCAGCTTGACTCCATCCTCAACCCGAAAAGGCCCCACAAGCTCATCTTTGATGATACCAGCCCAAACCAGTACTCCACCTCCACCTTGCTGGCGTCTGAGTCGGACTGGAGCTCTCTGCCCTTTACCAATCCAGCCACGGGCCCATCCATCTGGCCCATCAAGACTCACTCTCATTTCATCAGTCCATAAAACCTTAGAAAAATCAGTCTGGAGATATTTCTTGGCCCAGTCTTGACGTTTCAGCTTGTGTGTCTTGTTCAGTGGTGGTCGACTTTCTGCCTTTCTTACCTTGGCCATGTCTCCGAGTATTGCACACCTTGTGCTTTTGGGCACTCCAGTGATGTTGCAGCTCTGAAATATGGCCAAACTGGTGGCAAGTGGCATCTTGGCAGCTGCACGCTTGACTTTTCTCAGTTCACAGGCAGTTATTTTGCGCCTTGGTTTTTCCACACGCTTCTTGCGACCCTGTTGACTATTTTGAATGAAACGCTTGATTGTTCGATGATCACGCTTCAGAAGCTTGGCTATTTTAAGACTGCTGCATCCCTCTGCAATATATCTCACTATTTTTGACTTTTCTGAGCCTGTCAAGTCCTTCTTTTGACCCATTTTGCCAAAGGAAAGGAAGTTGCCTAATAATTATGCACACCTGATATAGGGTGTTGATGTCATTAGACCACACCCCTTCTCATTACAGAGATGCACATCACCTAATATGCTTAATTGGTAGTAGGCTTTCCAGCCTATACAGCTTGGAGTAAGACAACATGCATAACGAGGATGATGTGGTCAAAATACTCATTTGCCTAATAATTCTGCACTCCCTGTATATATATATTTATTAAAAACTAACATTTTTAACCTTCCTAATCTTTTAACCTTACTTTGACCTGTATTTAAACAAAATAAAACAAAAAAATCGATTTCACTAAATTATAAAATGCTCTGGTGAAAATTATGACCTTTGTGTTGTTAGGGTCGGTTTCGAGTTATAATATACCCAGTTATAATATAACATTTTAAAACAATAATTA